>JAPYZJ010000893.1:0-41972 GCA_030522765.1 Ophioninae sp. B BG-2022a
GAAAAATTATAGATATATCGTTGGCTAATAAATCCGCTAGTACTACCTTAAAAACATTTTTTTTAAGCTTGCAGTCGCGAGGAAATATTTTTTTGCTTTCTTTCTTTAAAAATGGACGCTTCGATTCGTTTTCGACTCCGGAATCCCAGAAGGGCGTCAAAAGACTAAAACTAAGACTGAAATGTTAAACGAGCACAGTTCGAAAAATTTGAATGAAAAAATGAATCTTTCTCACAACAATAAATCGACGTTTCTCACAATAATAAAAAATGATCGATGTTTGAAAAGAAATTGTGTAGGTCGTTTCTCTCGTTAATACTTTCGAGCCCATGTCGAATGTAGAATGAAATTTTTGATCCGTAGGACAAGAGGATCACGGTTGTCGATGCTCTGGCGCATCCTTACCTCGATGAGGGAAGACTGAGATACCACTCGTGTATGTGCACGTGCTGTTACACGACGAGCGCGGGTATGCGACAATACACCGGTGATTTCGAGCCTGCTACTTCTCATCCCTTCGACGATCTTTGGGAACGCAAACTCACCAGCGTGCAACAGGTTAAAGGTGAGATATTACGTTTCTTCTTTTATTTATTTTTTTTTTACATTCAAAGCAACATTCTATTTTTAACGATCGAAAAAAACGTTATTTTTGTGAATTTTTTTCTTCAGATTGCAAATAAAGATATTAATGTAAGGTTTGCTAGGCTTAATAAATACAATCTTGAAATATATTTTTTAAACGCCTGGATTAATAGGTGGCTCTTCGCTGCTGGTGAAATTTCAAGCAATGGTTCATCCAAAACAGACTAATTTTGAATTTTTAGGCTTTATGTATCATTGGCAAACGAGTGAACTAGAATTTTTAACGTACGTGCAAAAATAACAAAATGCTGGTGAGAAAAAAGGAAGAAAAAGAAATTGCGTGTCTTTTCACTACTTTTTCCCGAAAAGAAATAGTAATAATCAACAGTTTTTAATAATTTTAGTTTACTCGGTTGCTACAGATGTACAGAATACGTGGTTAAAATTTCTCAACATTCGGTCCAGTAGTTTCGGAAATTTGAGCAACAAGCGTTGCAAAAGAATTAGTTCAGACCCAAACAAACCCAAACGTTTTTTGCAAAGGAAAAAATACGAACAAAATTAACTTACTCTTAATCAGCAATTCCTCTACTATACAAAATGCCTTCTGAGATAATATTCATGAATACGATTCACTTTTGAAAAAAAGGTAAACAAAAATGAAAATTCGATTGTTTGAAACGATCGAAGCATCAAAACCTGTCTCAAAGATTTCCTGTTTTTCTCACACTTCGATAAATACCGTTTTTAAAAAATCCCCACTTTTTTTCATTTTCCGATCCGATTTTGGGATAAAAAAACTTTATTTTTTTTTTGTTTATTTATTGCAGAGGAGATGCACAAATTTATAGCGGAACAGCTGAACACGTCGCGCGTGCCGCTCTGCATAAACCCGCAGTCCGCGGCGTTCAAGAGTTTTGCAAGGTAAGCCGTACGTGGCGGTAAAAACTCAAACTCCGTCTAGAGGGAAACAACTAGCGTCGAGTTGAGAAAAAAAACCAAAAAAAAAAAGGAATAAAAGAAACACATAACCTTCAACCAAAGTGAAAGAAAAACGTATATTTGAGAAGAAAAAAAACGCGCTTTAGAAAACCGAATTATTTAGACGCGAAAACGAAAAAGGATACCTTAAATCGATCGTACTTTTCGAATGCCACCGTACGTCCGGCGAGCACGTTTTTTTTTTTTTTATTCTTCGTTTCTCTCTTTTCTCGCTATGTCTGTGTCTCTTCTTTCCTTACGGTCACCCTCTTTTTCTTTCTTCCAATCTTTCCCCACTCTCTCTATGTCTCTCTCTTGCTGTTTCTCTCCGTCGTTTTCTTTTTTTCTCCAAGAGCTTTTTTTAAGACGGAATGACACATCCCGTCGGTATTGCAGAGCACGATTGTAAATACCCACGTATTTCCTAAACGGCTCTTCAGAATTTCACGAAACTCGATCAGGCGATTTCCAGTTGATAGACGGAGAGCTACAATTGAATTTTATGAAATGAACTGTCATTTTATGAAATCGAAATTGACCATGAGTACGCATTTTATAAAACTGAAACTTCGACTGTTGTCGCAAACTCGATATTATTATCGTAATGAAACATAAAATCGCATTTCAGAATAATTGTAATTGAGTTGTGAAAATTCAATTCGTGAAACTGTAATGTGACACGAAAACTCACTTTATTGAAAGTGAAATTTGACCTCAAAACCTATTTGGTGAAATTGAAGAATTAAAGATGGAAAATTTGTTTCGCGAAATTGGAAATGAAGATGAGAAATTAATTCCGTGAAATTGAACTCGAGCTCCGTTTTTTTGAAGGTTAGTTCCGGCGTTTTCCGGCTTGGCGCTCATCGCGTATTCCGCAATCTTAAAACATCGATCTATCGATCGAACTCGATGATCCGAAATATCGATCATTCATATTTGTCTTTGCTTTAAAAAAAAAACCAAACAAACGGACATCTTGCTTTTTGAAGATCGATACGTTGAAAATGCCTGGTCGGTTTGCGAGACGTTTCGCAATGTGGAATCGATCGATAGGTAGCAATAGCTCCAGCATCTGGAACCCGCCTCGAATTTTCGCTTCGTGTGTCATTCCATCTTAACGAGCCAAAATATCGAAAAAGAAAAGCCACGTCTCTCCTTCTATCTCTTCCGTTTATTTCATCACTTCGTGACCCTCTTCCCCTGTAAACGTGCACGCCGTAAGACGCGAGTTGGCTCGCGGTATCTCGTGTCCCAGAAACCTCGATTAATATAATCATTCGAATTCACGATTGTCACCCAAGTTCTCGAACGTCCAGAGAAAAGAATTCCGCGATCTTGACGAAATCGAAGAATTCTGGGACATCGAAATCGAACGGCGTGAAATACGAAACAATCGAGAGAGGGAGAGTGAGACAAAAATAAATAAACATATATATATACACGTGTGTGTATATATACCTATAAACATACATAAATATACAAAAATCGCGAAGCAAAAGAATAAATATCATTAACCTCGGAAAATGGGGGCGAAGAACATAAAAATCCAAAAACCAGAGGGATGTACCCAAATGTACGACAAAATAACGCAGATCTCGAAAAATTTTCAATTTCGAAAGACCCCCCGAAATTTTTCGCAAAAGTAAAAAAAGGCCTAAAAAAAAATAAGAGAGCGACAGACAAAGAGAGAGATTAGTGGAAAAAATGCATTTTTTTAAGGATTAACAAAAAACATTTAGTATATATCACAGCGAATATTCTCCAATTAAAAGAAAAACCTATAATAATAATAATAATCAAGAAAAAAATTATAAAGACGAAAAACAGAACTTTGAAGTGTTTTCCTAGAGTAACGAAAAGTGGGAAAAAAGATATTGGGGAAGTGTCGATTTCTCGATACGAAAAATTGATAAATCGTGTAATTATTGAAAAATGAATAAAAGGAGGGAGGAAACACAAAAAAATAATAATTATTTAAAAAAAAGGAAACGAATCGTAACGGGAGTAGAAAAAATGAAGATTCGACGATCTCTCCGCCTAATGCAAGATATGTTTACTGATCTCGATTTTGTTCGTCTCTTGCTTTACCTGCCTACCTGAAGTTAGAGCAAGCCAACCGCCGAGCCGCCATCTACGTGCCCCGCGTATACTACCACGTACTACAAATTACCACTACCGAATCAGCGATACGCTGCTGCTACCACTACTACCACCACTGTCGGCTACCGCTATCGACTACCGCTACTATCGTCTACTACCAATACTACCGAACGTTACGTCTTCTTGTGAATACGAAAGAGAACAAAACAAAAAAGACAAACCAAACAAAACAAAACAAAAACAGCAGAAAAGAATCGTTTGAGAAAAGAGAAAGAGAAACAAAAAGCAAAAACAAAAATTCACGATATCGTCACGAAACGAGAACCGAATGAACGAAAACAAAAAAAAAAAAAACAAAAAACAAAAAAAAAGAACCGAAAATAACGAGCAATCCAGCTATAAGTCGGCACGCACCTCGCTCGCAGAGGTACTCACCTTTAAACTTTACCTTTACGTTTCTTCATCGTCATTTTCTTCTTTTATTTTATTTTTTATTATTATTATTTTTCTTTTGTTTTTTTTTACGTCTTCCCGATCTGCCCGATAACTCTTCCCTGACTCGTTTCATTCTGATTTCGAGCTTTACTCGCCACGCTGCTCTTGCACTCTTTTTTTTACTCCTTTTTGTCACGTAACAGTTTTTTTTTCTTTTTTTTTTCTTCTCATTTTCTTTCACCGAAACTTTGGAGTCGAGTGGGAATAATATTTCGCTGGTTCCCAATTAGCAGCCTGCTATGACGCAAAACTCGAGTTTTCGACGAAAATCCAAAAATTTGGATTTTTTTTTTGTTGACATTTTGAGGAATCAAACGTCGACTCCAATGGGTCAGTAACACTTCGTCACACACATATATCTCTGCTTTTTCATGCGATAAAAAATCATGCACTATCGGCTTCTTCGTTTCACTCGGAGTCCCGGCAAAATTGTGAACAATTACGCACCCGTATGTACACACGTTCTGTCACGATATCCAATCATCCATATTTTCTAGCTTTACCCTCCTCCACCCCATCCCCTGACCTTCATCGATAAAAGAGCTTTTTTCTTTTTGTAATTTCGTGTTTGCAGCGACGATTCGAGCGAAGTCGGTTTGCCTTCGGCACGAGCGAGTCTTCGAGGTGTCGGCCGTGGTGTAGTGTACAAAAAAAAAAGCAAAAAAAATTTTGCGGGTCACCAATGTCGACTCGTAGATTTTTTTTGTTCTCGCGACTCCTTGAACGTTGAACCGAATATTTTCGCGCGCGTTTTCCCATAGTCTCTGGGAAAATAAAAATTTTTCACGCCGTTCAGAAGAAACGAGGAGATTTTCCGAAAAAAAAATCCTTTTCAAGGCCTTGAAAATACCTTCGGATGATCGAGAAAAGATTTTTGGGATTGAATCGAAAATTACTGATCAAGGGAAGGAGGTATTCGAAATCTTAAAAGGATCGGCATATCGCGATATTTTAACGCGACGTTTTTCTTTTTTATTCATTTTTTTTTTTTTTTTTTTCATTTTCGTTGGCTCGTTCGGAAGAACAGACAAAATTAGCGATCGACAAACACGAAATTTTTCAACGCATTTCCGGGGTTAAAAAAGAGAAGAATTAAAAAAAAGCGATGCTCGTTCGAATTGTCGACGCAATATTCCCTGTCCGATCGTTTTTTTTTTTAACCGATAGTAACAACGCTGTTTTCTTGTTCCAAACGCCTAGACTAGAGGGCCTGATTCACCATGCAGCCTTCAGTCACTCGAAATTCTTTGAAAGTCCAGTATCGTGCCGATCACAAAATTCGCGTTGTCCCATCCGGCCAAAAATCGTAAAACCGCGGGAAAACGTGAAAAATTATTTAAAAGAAAAGACAAAAAAAAAAGAACGAATCGCGTTTGAAGATAATCGAAAAAAACGTACGGAAAACGTTCCGTGAATAATTGAATGCAAGAACGAAAAAAAAAAGAGTGAAAACAGAACGAACGCAACGCGAACAAAAAAAAAAAAGCGAGAGGTTCTGCGCCACGAACAGCAAAGAATCCGCTTAAGATGGAAGAAAAGTAACGAAGCGTTTGCGAGCGGCACAAGGCAAAAGAAGAAAAAAAAAAGAAAAAAAAAATAAAAGTCGATAATATGCGAACAGACGAGATAATGGAAATGGCAAAAAAGATTCTTTATCGGCTGTCACGTATGCTGACAGCTGCATGGAAATCGGAATCGCTTTATACATAAATATTTAAAAAAAAAAAACACGCATCTACACACATGCATATATGTGCATTAGGGTGGTCCGAAAACAATACTTTTTTTTTCCACTTTTTGAAGTCCTTTATTCGATAGTTGGGCTAAAAAAATGGGACTTTCCTGGTAAAATATGAACCCTCGAATATCAATATTTCGAAGTTTCGTCGCCATATTTTTATTCCTTGCGGAAAAAGAATTTTTACATCATTTTTGTTGGCGCCCCTTTTTTGGCATTTTTTTGTCAGCATACAAAATAAATAATCACTATGATATCGATTCTTAAGGGCTCGTATTTCACCAGGCTACCATTTTTCACCTTACAAAATATAGGACTTGAAAAATTTTTTTTGAAAATTTGAAAAATCGTTTTTTGGACGATCTTAACGCGCATGCATATATCGCCTGTCAAAACATCAATTACATGTATATATTCCTTTTAGTCCGTTAAGTTGGCAAATTTATTTATCAGCTTGGTATATTTGGCCGGAGGAATATGAAATTCCGCATCTTCTGACCTTTCGTGCTGTTTTATCCCGCGTTCACGTAATTATTCGACGATTTCTTTATCGATCTAATAATACATAATTAACGCGTCTTTTTTTTTTTAATTTTCGTTTTACTACATAATTTCTTCTTTTCGTAAATTTTCATGAAGGCGAATTTCGGAATTACGAAGATTTACGTGAACGCCCCGTTTAGTTCGTTTAACCAAGAGTAAACGTGAAGCTTTGTTTTTTTCTAACGCTCGTACTTTCTCGTTTGAATGAAAAAATTACAGCTCCACGGTGGCCCATCCCTCGGAATTGCCACCATCGCCTCATCAGTGGGAATGAAACGACGCTACGTCGTCGTCGTCGTCGTCGGTTCCTCCGAAGAGTCGTCGTTCCCAGGGATCGCCCGAGTTCGCTCACCGTACGATTTCGAATTTTCCTCGGATGCCTGAGAACAGCTGACATTAGTCGATTTGGCAGGAGAGAAAATTTTGAAAAAAGAAGAAAAAAACAAAACAACAAATGAAAAGAAAGAAGAAACGAAGAGGAAACCTCGTCGAGGTGGGTCGTAACGACGGAGAGGGGAAAAACGATAATTCGAGACGAATGGAAAACCGAGGGATCGCCAGGACGAGCCATGAGAGACAATAGACTGCCGAGCACCGTAGACTCAATATCTTTTTTTTTTTCGTTTTTTTTTTTTAATCTTTTTTCGACTAGCCTGCGTTACACGGGTCACACTGATCGGCCAATAAGGTTGCTAACGATATCGCGCTACTCTCGATTATTTAAAGTCCAAATTGACGTGTAATTTTTTTTATTGCTTTTCTTCTCTTTTTTTTTCGTCCGTCGTCGCACATCCGGTGATGGTGAACGCGATACTTTTCAATTTCGTTTCTTTCGTTTTCTTTTTTTTTTTTGTCGAGAGCTCCTTGCGCGCGAATCATCCAATTGTTACTCCCTTTTTGGTACAGTGATCCGGTTGATGTGCAAGTGTGTGTATGTATGTGTGTGTGTGGGTGTATTCTATATGTATATGTTTTATGTATGTATGTATAGATGCACACGAATATAGCCTCGCATAGTACGTTGTATATCCATACGATACGCGAATGGTATTAGGTACATATTTAAACGAGACGAAAGTGCGAGCATTTGGAAAAGTGGAGGAAAGCGTCCGGCAGATATCTTTTTTTTTTTTTGACGTACGCGAAGATAGACAATTGCGTTAGGTTTGCGAAGCAAAAATTCGCGAGCGGTAGAAAAAGTACACGAGAGCTCTTTTGTCGAGCAAAACCCAAACGAAAAGAAAAAAACGATAAAACTACATCAACGTTAGGAAGAAAAAACAAAAGAGGAAAAACGAGACCAAACTTGACGACGACAGACCGTGAACAACGGGCCAGTTAGATTTTTCGTTTTTTTTTCTATTTGTTTCGTTGGAGTTGTTTTTTTTTTGTTTTTTTTTTTTTTTTTTTTTTTTTTTTTTCCTTGGGTTTTTTCCTCTTGGTTTTTTTCTGACCGCGCGCTAAACGTGTAACAAGAGTACACGTTTATGGGTGGAACGATGTTGAGGACGCGGTATTAGGTTTTTTACGTCACGGAGTGATGAACCGTCGAAACAGTGACGAACGCGCGAATTTTTTAGGCCTTGCGTAACTTTGGATTCGGAAAAATGATTTTTTTTTAATTTCTTTTTTTTTAGAGAAATTATGATGAAGTCGAACCTTGAAGGCCTCTTGTTTTCCATATCTTTGGATAGTCGAATTCGATGTTTTTATTTAACAAAAAATGCTTTTCGAGAATCTACAAATACCTAAAACATAACCTTCAATTTTCATTTTAATCACTAGTATTATTTAAAACAACAAAATTCCAAAAAAGCGTTTCTTCCGAACATCCAAAGTGCAGGCTTCGAGAGACGAGTATCCGGACGATTCGGAAAGTTATTTGAATTCGAAAGTTCGTCGCGATAAAACTGGACTAGGGCGAGCGAGGAAAGAAAATGATGGGGTGAATTGAATATGGCTCGTGAATTGACCGATGCATTTCTTTCTGAACATTCGAACGTGCATTTAAGAAATTTGCTTTTTTTTTTCGTAAGCCAATGTTTCACGATGGAATTTTGGGCGACCATTGAAATCGCATTTTCATGGATTAATAATTCCTTTTATTCCAACTGAGCGAAAATGTACTTTTTGGCAATTTTTTCATCGTTTGAACAGAACGGAAAATCAGACTCGTTGAAAACGTTAAATGGGCCGGGGAAAATTTGGTCGTTCCAATTCGAAGAGAATTTCTCTTGACATATATATATATGTATTGTTTCTTTTTCATCGTCGGGTTACGCGTACGATTAGAAATTTTTCGTGGCCACCGTGACGTCATTTATAAGACTCGGAGTACACGAGAATTAAGAAAAATCCTTGCGACTCGATAGGACACGTGGGGCGTATAGGAACGTGCAATTCCTAATTCAAATAAATTATTAATGCTATTCGGCGAAAAAAAATTTTTATTTCGCGAATTTGGCATCGCACAGGTCTCGCGCGAAAATTATTAATTCTGTTTTTCAGCCAACAGACGATAGAAGTTCCAACGTTGAACTCGGTCAATGAAAACGGTCACGCGAAACGCGCTCGGCAAACGATCGTTTTCGAATGATCTAAAAGTAGAAGTAAACAAATTAAAAATTCAATGTGAATACGTAGTTTCGAAAAATGTCAGACCTGGTGACGATTTAAATTTGATTCGGGAATTCGATGAGAAAATTTCAGAATCGAGAACTCTCGAGACTCGTTATTCTCGTGTTATCGACCCGTTATCGAAACACTGGACAGAAACACTGCCCCTTCCAGGATCTCAAAAAAAAACAGTGAAAAAAGAATTTAAAAAACGCGTTATCGTGCACGCGACGTTTTCGAGGAAATTCGAAAAAATTGAGAACGAACTCCCTAAATTGAGAATTAATCGAAAACGAATACCGAGAGCGAGTACGATTACGCGTTTTCACGAGATCGTTGTAAATAGTGAGAATTCCCATTTATTTTACGAAGTATCGCTAAGGTTTTCGGGCTAAGCGCTTAACAAAGCCTACTTTTCTTATTCGTCCGGAAAACTCGTTTACGCATGTACAGTCGTTTAGGGACGCCCGGAAACGAAGTAAAACGCGTTTATTTCGGACGAAAAATTAAAAAAAAAATGGCGGCGCGTTACCCTCGTATATACGATTACGTTCTGAGTGTGATTTTAGGTTTAGCGCAATTATACGATGAAAAGAGAGCATGGTTGGACAAGGAATAGGATAAAAGCATAAAAAAAAAATTACGTCGATAGGGCCTAGAAATTTTTTTATGTCGGACCTTCTTACGATTCAGTGGCCCTTGGGGAATTTTTATTTCCGCGATACGACAAGAACGACGTGAAAAGTGACACGAGACGAGAAGAGAATTAATAATTAAAAAAAAAACATAAAATATGAAAAAAAAAACAAGAAATAAACATAGTAACGTTAACGAGTATTCACGATACACGTGTTCGATTTTTTAATCGTGGGAAAAAAAAACTTTCGACTCGCTCATCGAATCGAATCACAACGATTATCGCGTCGCCGTTTGCGAGGTTTCTAGGATTTAAGTATTGTTCTTTTTTTTCCCTTTTTTAAAAAAATCGATATTCTTTATTTCAAAGACAGAAAACGTGCGCTCAGTGGTGTGACTCCGAAAGTGCGAAAAGTTTCAGGAAAACGATCGATTAGAGAGGAAACTGAGGGACAAGAAAGGGACGCCCTATCGAGGGCCCACGCAGCATTCAATTGAAACATAACCTTATATTTTCGTCGTCAAAATAGAATGTTAAAAAAAAACCAAGTAAGATGACGAAGACTTTGACGCAATCTCATCGATTATTTGTAAATAACTCATCACCCTCGATCTCATTACTGTACATAAACACGAAAGAGCCCAGGCTGCGTTGGGACACTCGAGAAACGAGAGATTTCTTCTACTTCGTTCCTCGGATCGCGAAGATCGCTTCTCGCAAATGTAAATACGTTATTTGTAAATTCGACGCAACCGAATTATCCGCATGCAATTTCATGGTCTTTTTTTTCGTTGCTCCCTCCCTCTGAAACTCCCTTTAAAATGTGCCAAAGTTACTAACAGCTGAATACTCACGACTAAATTCAAACTGTAGTTTCATCAACGAGAGAATTCTTGTTTTCTCTTTTTTTTTTTTAAGTTTCAGTCGCGATCGAAAATGACGCGAGGAACGATTGGAAAATTGCGTCTCGTTGGCGATATCGCTTTCCGTTACCTCAGTTACTCGAAAAGTCGTTGTCCATTTTTCTTTTTTTCGTTTTTATACGTCACTTTGCGTTTGCGCATCCATCTCGCCGTTGCGCATTTTGTAATTCGGCGAACGCGGGCGAATGGATGTTAGGGAGAAAAGCGACGGTTGGTTGTAACAAATACATGATGTACAATTTTCCAAGCGGTTCGGTAGACTCTTGCGAGACGTGTTTTTTCTCGTCGATGTGCGCGCTTGATGTATATATATATATGTACGAGAGGGAAAGTTCATTCGGTCCGATTACGATTAATAATAATCGTTTCGAGCGTGGAAGAAAAAGCAAACGCAGCCAGTAAAGCTCTACGTAAATTAGCCAGTGTCCTGCCAATTAGCCAGCGAACGCTGCCGTTTATACGATAATACGTTTACTTTTCTCGATCGACAAGTCTTTTTTTTTTTTTTTTTTTTTTCATTAACGATAGTTTTATTTTCATGTATATTGGCTTTGTACTTCCAAGCTCGGGAGAACTCGATCGCGACAGTTTCGCGTTTCGTTCGGAATCCCGCGGAGTCTCCATCCTCGTTTCGCAACTTCCGCCCGTCGAATTTCCGTTTTTCTCGACGGAATTCATTGGCCCGATACTGATGAATGAAAAACATTTTTTTTTTTAAACAATCAAAAAAATCGAAAAACAATTTTGGACGCGGGAGCGAAACCTCGCGATTGGGCCAACGAGCTCGGTGTTTCCTATTCACGGGAGGAACGGGGAGAGGGGGAGGAGGAGGCTTAGGACAAGAAGGAAGAAAAAAACAAGACTTTCGGAAGCGCGACGATAACGACTTTTTTTTTGTAAATAACAATTAATACTAATGTTAAGGTTAACGAGTACTTGGCTCACTGTAGCTGGTCAGTTGGGCATTCGACGAACCGGAAATTCCGGTTGTTGTCGCATATTCGAATTAGACAGAACCAAGTTGGAAACGAGGATAAACGAAAATGGGCAGCCGGAAAGTACATTCAATTTGCACTTGAGCAAAATGTAAAAAAAAAAAAAACAAAAAAAAACCGCGCTGATTCGTCGTTGTAATTTTCTTGGGACAAAACGGTAGACGAGAGAGTAAGAGAGATCAAATTTATCGTGGATAAGAGATCGTGAGAAGCGTGGATTTATCGATCGAACACGATTTTACGATCCAACAAATTAGCTCCGATGTGCGCGTGACGATAGTGCGTTAAATCTCGCAGAACTGCGTTATTACATATACGAAATAATTAGATGAAGAAAAAATAGCAAAAAAGAAGTAAACGAAAAAAAAAAAACAAGAACAACATGCATCAACAACGTATAATTTACAATAGCGAATATGCCTTGATTATTGGAAAGTGGGTGAAGCGGCAAGATGATGCACCAAACAATAAAGTTGCTATTATAAGAACAAACGAACGAAGAAAAAAAAAACATACACGCATTTTCGTGCAACGTTTCGAAAACTTTTATTTCAACGCCTTGGGCAATTTTCATTTCCAGTTTTTTATTTTTTATTTATTTTTTTCTTTATTTCTCGCCTTCCGGTTCTTCTCCTCTTCCTGCCATTCCTGTTCCATCACAAGGTTTTTCGTTTGCCTCAACTCTTTTCTTCCGTTGCGTCGAAGCTCTAACGTCGTAACAAATTTCCCCTGTAAAATAAAATCATCCCTGCATCAACGATAAATAATTGATGTTTCAAACACTAAAAAACGATGTAACGATCAATATTTCGCGTTGAGTGAAAAAAAAAGAAGAAAAAAAAGAAAAGAACAGGCGTGTCTGATAAATTTCTGTACATTTGCGTAATCAAGGCGAGGACGATGAGTGCCTCGTTGTATCAAAGAAGAGAGAAAAACTCGTAAAGCGGCTTTCGCACCGATAGTCGTAGCGGTCAGATGAAATTATACGGAGATATTAATTATACGGAGTCGAAATAAGTTTAACGTGTGTGATGACCTGTCGTTAGTAACTAAGAGGCCTTAATATATCACGTTTATGGACATAAACATGTAGATAACGTATAAGTGATCATCAATCTAACATTATTATTATTACTAATATTATTATTCATATTATTAATATTATACAATGATTGTAGTCTCGCGAGATACCAGGGAACGCTGACGGGAAGAAGATTTACGAATATAAATAGATAGACCGATATACATACAAACATATATTTGTATATATATTTAAATATATATATGTATATGTTTGTAGATATATATATATAAATAAGTATATACTATATTTAACGAGAAAGTTGAAGAATACGTAATACCCAAAGATTATACGAATTGATCGCCGGAAAATTTTCAATGATTGGTACTGATAAATTCGTTTAATTCCTGTGGACGATAAACACAGACACACGAACCCTTCGTGCACCTCCGAATTACGTGGACATGGGATAATTGTATCGGCCTACCCTCAGATGAAAACAAGAAGGAAAAAGAAAACTCCGTATTCTGCTTCGGAAGAGCCGAGTTTTGAGGAGCCTAAAGGGAAGCGGAGGTCGAAAGGAGGTCAGGAAACAAAAAATCGAAGAAACTTTCAAGCATCAATGACTGCTTCGAGCAAGAACAAAAGGAGAATTTCAAAAGAGGATGGGAATTGGGATTTTCTTTTGCTGAAACGAAATTTGTGGAAAATCATGGGAGAAGTTTATACGAATAAAAAAAAAATGTCTTTTGGGAAAAATATCAATGTTGAAGATGTGAACTTTGAATTTTCTTCGGATGCTGGAAGCTAATGTAACGTTGTGTTGATTTCTACAATAGTGGCATAAATTGCAAGTTTTCGGTGTCTGGGTGATTTTAAGACGGAATGAAACACCATTGTGAATACTCACGAATTTACTAAACGGCTCTTCAGAATTTTACGAACTATATCCGGACGATGTTAAATTGATAGACGGATAGTTTAATTCCTTCGCGAATCTAAAAAAATCCGGGGTATCAACAATCAACAGGTTGTTGACAATTTCGAGCAAATATCGCACGATAGTTGAATTCCCGCGAATGACGGCGAGGTTAGGTCACTGCGCAATCTACAATCGGCAAATATCGATGTATCGGCTCGAACTCAATGAACCGAACCGACAGTTGACGTTTCGCTGTGCGTAAAAAACACTGAGATTTTTTCTTGTTTTTTAAGCGTCGAAACATCGGAAATGCCTCGTCGTGTTGAGAAACGCGGAAGACGCGAGAAGCCTCACGCTGTGACATCTACCGGTAGGTAGCAGTAGCTCGAACCGGTTCGTTTTACTCGGTGTTTCATTCCGTCTCGATATTTCTTCGAATTCCGAAATATTTATTAAAATGGAGTAGAAGCTATACCACGTGACATATAAGTGCGTGAGACATAGTTGAAACTGTTTGACCGAGATATCTCAATAATGAAACATTTTTAACGTTATATAAAACAACCAATCTCTGCGTCTATCAATTCTACAAATTCCGATGCTCGGTTCGACCAAAAAACGTAAACGCTATAAGAAAACTAGGTTCGAAAAATTGTGAGGTTATGCGAATCTTCTATACGTTCTTAAAGCTGAATATCAGTTTCACTGGACCTTCGAAATGGCGATGCGTCTAAATTGAGGGAGGTTTGTCGATGATACGAGTTTCCATGTCTTCACGTGACTTTATCCTTGTGACCGTTGTTTCACCAGCACTGCCATACGTCGCCGTCATTCTTTCGGCACGTTTCAAGATGAAAAGACAAAGCCAAGCTGCGATGTTAATTTAGCGGAGCACCGTTAGCTCTAGTTAATCGCAGAGGAGAAAAAAACGACCCAACGCGAGTCCGCGAAAACGTTCCAGGATTTTTTCGGACTCCAAAAGTCGCGCAGAATAATAAAAGCTCCGGTGATAAGATTCTAGATCTCTACGTGTTTTCTCGTTCGTGTCTCTAGTTCTCAATGTCCCGCTCGTCCGAGTTTTTTTGTAAATATATTTGTCAACGTTGAATCCAGTAACGCGAGTGAATTTTATCGCTCTGTGTGTATGCGCGTGTGTATCTTCTGGACGTCGATTACGTTCAAAATCAAAATTGTATTTCCTTCGATTGAAAAATGAGGTTATGAAAAAACGCCCCGTGCGAATTTTTTGGAAGGAAACGAAAAATTACCAAGTGATCGCGCTTGACATTAAGGGGGCACGATATCGTTGACTTTCCAATCGATGCTCATTGACAAGAAAAACAAACTAACAATAATACAAGCGTTCAACAATAAAAGTCGTTATTTTGCGAATTAATTGAAAATCGAATAACCTCATTCCCGTTTTGAAATATCACCGTGTAAAAATAGTTTTGTTTAAAGTGTCGCCATTGTTTTTTTCCAAAGTACCAAGTCGATTAAAGGTTAAATGAAACGAGGAGCATTAGATTTCGAATCGAGTTTTGATCGGTGATCGGTTCGTTGTTTCGCGTTCAACGACCATTCTGTAAATAAGAAACCTACGCACGTACTGTAAAGAAAATAAAGATAACGAGTTGCGAAAACACGGCGATGCATCGAAAGACGTTGCACTACGTATGTACATGTCAAATAGTGGGATTCACCGCCGTGGACTCTGGGGTTTTCACGAGAGTTAATTTTGCGTTTTACGAGGGCCCGAAACGTTGCTTCGTAGATGGCGCAACAGAGGCGAGCCTTCGGGAACGTCGAATTAGCCAAATATTTTGTACATAAGAATTCGTAACGTTTGTAAAGTATTAACGATTTCTCCAGAGATCCACGGTTATCGTAAACGTCAAAGTACGC
The DNA here is from genome assembly GCA_030522765.1 of Ophioninae sp. B BG-2022a. Classification (NCBI taxonomy): domain Eukaryota; kingdom Metazoa; phylum Arthropoda; class Insecta; order Hymenoptera; family Ichneumonidae; species Ophioninae sp. B BG-2022a. The sequence goes on from JAPYZJ010000893.1 coordinate 15,462, forward strand.
GAAAATATCGTTCGATATTTCCGAGATTTTTCGAGATTAACGAGTGAAGTAAAAAAAAAAGACAACACAAAAAAGATAATCTGCTAGTACTATAATTACTCACTATTGTCGCTACGACTCGATGATTTACCACTGAGTGAATTCACATTATGAACTATCGTCGCTTCTATTGAACAATTACCGAGCTAACTATACCTAATATTATTGTAGGGTACTAATGACAATTTCAAACTATCTGTATGTGTGTGTGTGCGAGGTGATTTCGACTCTATATAGATTTTGTATCACCCTGGGTATCTCGATCATTTATTTTTCAATGTTTTTTTTTTCATAGTGAGATTACGTAGAGAAACAATCGAGGCTGGTAGCTCCGTTTCGCGCTGCTCACAAATCCAAACTAACGGCTTCCAATCATTTTTGCCACGATAACTTCTAACCTCCATCTTAGGTATTTGTAACAGCTTTGCTTTTCTATCTTCGACCGTACCGAAATTCGATCCGGGACGAATATTCTTGCAGGCAGGACGCAACGTGATTTCCCATTCAATTAAATTCCAGTTGCGTTGGAACAACGCCATCTTCCGTGTCCATTACAGAGAATCGTACCAGCCTTGGTTAGTTCACAAAAAATAAACACACACTAGATCGGTTCCTTCAGCTCTCCGATTGATGACGAAGACTGAAGAAGCCGCGAGCCCTTTCTGGCTTTGATACACATAATATCGTGCACGTGTTGTGTAGATGTGATCACGCACATAGAAACAGAACGGTTGTCCGATCGAAATGAAAAATCCGTCGTCTAATGATCGTTACGCTTTATCAACTTACCATTGGAGTGAAGAATTTTTAAACACACACACACACACACACGCGCTCAACCTTCATCGTCCCGTCAGTTGCAAAAATTGTCTTTGCTGAGAATCATTAGGGCGGAATGAAACACGGCCGGTATGGCAGAACACGGTTTTAGCTACCCATAGATTTCCAGAATGGCTTTTATGAATTTCACGAAGTAGGTGTCAATTTTTTTGAGCCCGGAGAAAAACAGTAGTTCGACTCACCGTGTTGAATTCGTGATGGAAACGCTGACGATAAAAACGATTGGCTAATACCACGGCGAGAAGCAAAGCCGCGTAGCCACTTTTGAAACATTTTGACACTTAAATAATTTATCGAACTCGATGAATCGAGAAAGTTACAGTTCACTTTGTTTTCTTGTTTTTTGAGCATTGATCCTTTGCAAATACCTCATCGCGTTGCAAGACACGCTAGAAGATCCGAGACGTCTCGCCTCGTGACATCTACCGGAGATGGCAGTAACTCGAGCCGATTCTGCTCTACCGGTTCATGCATTAGCCGCCTCGAAGTTTCGCTACGTGTTTCATTCCGTTTTATAATTGTCCGAGAATCGAGAGTGAACTCGAAGTGACAAAAAGCGGGGGAATAATATTTCAAGGGTGTTAACGAGTGAAGAATAGGAACGAAGAGAACGAAACATATATGTCGCAATGAAAAAGAAGTTTCACGCTAAAACGGGACAGCAGATGAATTATTGTATTAAAGGGATCTAACCGTCGTGAAATAAAAAATGGAAAGAATCTTGGACGAAAACAAAACAAGAGCATTGAAGACTGGCAATCAAAATGTAGATTAAGACCCCACGCGTACGATCGTATATACATAGTTTGTATAGAGTGTGTATCGGTTCGTCTCAAAATGTTTACCCTGGCTCGTTCGTTGACATGTGTATATATATACACACATAAGCACACAAACAACACACCGACACATCTACTGTTATGTAAGAGAAAAAAAACACAAAGCTGGGAGTTCGGACGTTTATTGAAAAGTCCGAGAAATTGTGGCACGTGTCTGTGCATTTTTCGCCGTTGAGAATAAATATTATTAGTTCGTTTAGAGCGCTGTAATTGAGACGAACCGATAATGGAATTATGATTAAAAGAAAGAAAAAATGAGTATCGCGCGTCCGATTGTAAAGCACTAAGTAGAGCTGGGTAGATACCTGCATATTTCAGGAAAAGAAACGTCTAAACATGCTTGCATAGGTCCTCAATAAATCGTTATACATGTTTTGATAAACTTTTGTCATCGACTCGATTCATTTACTTGTCAAACCGATTCACCACTTTGACGTCCCACTTCCGTAATGTCACCACAAGCGCATCAGCGCGCTGCTTGTATTTTCCTACACAGTGAAGCGTACATTCGCCAATATAGCTGTGTCCACACTGTGCGTTTTCATCTTCAACTTTCAACTTTCAATAACGCATGCGTCAACAGCGCACGTATGGCATGCCCTTAAAGCATGCGTTATTGAAAGTTGAAAGTTGAAAATGAAAAGGCACAGTGTGGAAACAGCTAATTACGATGCTTCCGCCATATTGAGACCGGACGCTTCGTGCGCCCATTTAGTACACAATATACTGCCGACGAGTGTATTTGGTTATCCAGTTAGCGTTTCGCGTTCTCCGTGATCGCACTCGCACGTGTTGGAACAAAAATGGCTGACCTGTCAAAGATTCCACTTGTTGGGCTATCGATCGACACGCGAGTGCTTCTTTCAACGTTGTTAAACCCAACCAAGTGGTTACCCACCAACGATGGACTGCCGAGGTTCGTGCTTCGAAACATTTGTTACGTAACACCCGTTTTCAGTTTTTTCGTTGCTGAGAATTCGTTGTACGAGTGCAATGGCATTTTTAGAGATTGGCGGGGACTGGCCCATTTGTGCGAAATCAGCGGTGAAATTATACCATCGATGGCTTCACATTCCGATCCCACCGGACAATTGTTGACGTTTCTACAAGACAGGAAGCCAACCTTTTACATTCAAGATCTCCAGGCTAACCTAGGCAAAATCGATAGATGGGACATTGTAGACGATACTCTCTCATTGATGGGTTTGTTTTCCACAATTTTCTATCTTTAATAATCACCTAATTACCCAGTATCTTTGATGGTGGTTTTGAATGTTCCGCAGAGAGAGACACGCAAAAATACTTGGAAAGGATTGAGCGATGCGCGAGTTCCCCGGATGGAATCCAGGCTGACATTGAAAAAGAGATTCTTACTATGGGTAAGTATATTAGTGCCTGTCTATCATACATCTATAAATTTTTATTAACATACATAAGCTGAATGATCAAACTTCTTTTTCTCTCAAGACGATTTGTACAGATTGAAACAAGGAATGGAAAGCCAAAACTACGACGCTTTTGTGTTGTACGCCGAAGATGATTTGGACTTTGTGAACGAAATGATAGAAATTCTTGAAAACAAACACGGGCTGAAGGTATTTATTTGTACTAAGGACAAAAGTTTTTCTCTCAATTTTTGTTGATACAATTAATCTCTCAATAATTTTGTTTGGTTACCAGTTATGTCTGAAAGATCGAGATCTTGTGGCGGGCATACCGTTCGAGCACGAAGCAGTGATGAGATTAATTTCGGAACGTTGCAACCGACTGATAGTAATAATATCTCCTGATTTTCTGAAAAGTCCTGCAAACTCGTTTTTTCTTAATTACGCGCAAGCAGTTGGCATAGGTAAACTATTTATATCCTGCGTACAATTTTCAATAATGATAGGGAGACATCTTATCAATGACATTTGTTATAGGCACTGGTCAGAGAAAGATTATTCCATGTTTGTACAAAAAATGCCAGTTACCGCCACAACTTGCGTATCAATTTATTTTGGACTACGGCAGAAAGGGTCTGTACGATTTTTGGGGAAGACTCAACGCGTGCGTCCAAGTTGTAGTTCCGAATGAAAATTCAAAGAGGTACGGCTGAACATGCCTTCTACCGCTTGATAAGAGACGATATGCATTATTTTGGAAAACTGACAGCTTTTCTTTCCAGGCCTTCGCTCGCGCAGGAGCATCGTTCAGAAAAACAAAACTACCAAAGGGAAAACACTCCAGAGACAACGGAAAACAGCGTTGATTGCTCAAACCTCGCTGCCAATACCCTTAAAAACATAAATGAGCCAAACTGCCTACCAGTCGTGTATGAAAAATCCAAAAAGCCAAGTAAAACGAAAAAAATTATGATTTGGTCGAAGGTAAAACGAGACAAAAATAGACTGCGTGGTGCGAAGGAAAGCGAACCGATAACGGAGTCGGTTTCAATCACTCTTAGTCTACCGTCCCTCGACAATCTTCCATCCCTCGATACTATAGAATCACCCATGAGTAACAAACCGACAAAGCGGTGGAAAAGTGTAGTCGACACGTGTATTAACAAAGTACAATCTCTCGTTTCGAAATAGATGTAAATAGACTTTTTTTAATTGAACATGAATGTTCGTTATAACAATTACATTGTACATTTGTATATATAAATATAGATCAGATATATTTTTATCAGTGTACGTCACGAATTAAAAAAATTTAATAGACAACGACCTTGGCTGAATATATCCTGAAACGAAAGAGTTGCAGGGAAGACGAGTGTAAATATAAAATCTACAACGCGCTACAGTTGGTCCGACCAACTGTCCAAATTATACAGAGTTCTAAATTTTCGCTACACAATTTTCTCGACACTTCACATAAAATGTTAAATTAAAAATACGGTTTAATTAATTAACGTAAAGATATTGCCGGTTTTACGCAATGAAAGAATACTTTGTTTCTGTGAGAAAAGATTCAAATTTTATGGTGCGTTTTATGTTCGTTCTACCACAGTGGGCACCTCTTTGGAGGATTCATCAACGACTCTTTAATGCAATTAAAATCTGTCGCAAATTCGATCGTATTTGACATCGAGCCGATCACGCGATACTGCGGAAGACTGTGTTCGTCGTAAATAATTAGATTTGGTATCCATTCCGCATTGATTCTGGCGCATTGAACGCTAGCGGCGCTTATCCAGAACATTTGGTCGGTTGTGTATTTTTCGAGACCCGGTATTTTGCGAGAGTCCGGATGATTCTTGTAGGCTTGGTAAGCCGGTCTCATACGTCCGATGTCGGCTACATCTTGCTCGAACGTTTTCTCAGCATTGAGCTGTGAACCAAACAATTACGTAGACTTGATACGAAACGTCACGTAAACATTTTTTGTAATTGAAAGACCCATTAGGAAAAAATAGATTGTTAAACAACGAAAGAATTTCCGATAAATCGTTGAAGACATCTGATAACGCATCTTTTACCTTGGTACCGATATCGTCGATTCGGAAACTCTTGTACTGATCGATGATGCAACTTGAACGCTCCTCAAAGTTTTTCTTCGTTGCAGATGACCACCAATCCTGCGGTTTGCCATCTTTACCGTGACGACTGCCAAGTTCGAAAAAGCCATGAGTCATCTGTTCGCCGATGAGTGTCCCGGCAGCACCGTAGTTCATGTAACTCGGTCGATCCGCGCCGTAGTACAGACCTTGCAGTACGGCAGCTGGAATTCCTGAAGAAAACCCATGGAAAACAGTCGTATACGAAAAAGTGATATGTGCGCGTTAGAACAGCAAAGACTATAAGGAACGTACGAATGGTGTTCGTCTTTTCCCAATAACCAGCATTTGCGGTGATTGCTTCAAAAGCTTCCTCCCAGGGAGACCGAATTTCGGTTTGTCGCAGTTCCGCGATACCCATTCCGATATTGTGATTCGACAGCTTATCAACGTTGCCGAAATAATCGTCCTCGGTAAATTCAAGATCGCCGTAGTATTCTTCGAGCTTTTGGTGATCCATCAGCGCTTCCGGATGTCCGACGTGGAGATTCATCGCGGCAAGTTTCTCCAACGCTATTTGCCTCGTCGCCTCGTCCATCCAATCGACCTGAACACGAGGTAAGCAAACATGGGTCTTTGTTTTCCAAGCCAACGAACGTTCCCCTCCCTGTCACTTCGAGTGCATCATTGATAGAAACGCGACTCAATCGTGCCTGGTGCTTATTATTATCACCAATTATTTACATATTTCACTAATAAAGTAACTAGTTATAAAAATCTATACACTGTCTACGTACGCAGTGTGATACAAGAAACAGATCCTTTGAACTTGCAGTATCTATGTAACATTGGCCATCAACAAATCTGACTTCTTCCCAGAATACTTTGGGGGCTAAAGATGCAATTGTAAGACGATCTTACCGATTCTAGTATCTGCTTGAATTGTAGCGCGACATCGTTCGTTATTGTGGCCACGTCTTTCTTCGTCTTTTCGCTGGAGAACACATTGACGTACATAGCAGCCACAGCTAACCGGAGATTCTCTATTGTTTGTCCCAGGCAATAATCGGCTCGATTACGGATCGAGGGAGAATAGGTGATCGTTGCAAGAAATTTGTAAATCGTGTGACGCATCAATTCGGTAGAGAAAACTGCATTTCGTAAAGCAATTCTGGAGATGACATAGTTGGCCTGGGTCCTCTTGGATGTTTCTTTCATGAGAGCTTCCAATTTGACGTAATAGTCAGGTACTTGGACGGTGACGATATCCTCCTCGCTCACACTGATCCTAGAGTCTACGAAATACTTGACGTAGTTCATCCAAGGTACCGTGGGATACTCATTGCTTAAGTCGGCAATGCTCATCGGCTTGTACAAGCTCACCGCATCACTGTGTTCTATACTGTCCAGATTGTCAGGTGACAGCTTAATCTGCACGAAACCAGTCGACATTTGTCCGTGTGACGTTCATTGCGATCTAACGTTTTTTTTACTTTTATCGATGTATTGCTTTTACTCACATTTGCCAATTTCATTTCGAAATACATCATTTCACGAAGTTCCGTCTTTGCTTGTTCGTTGTCAGCGCCAAGCATAGTGGCTATGTCCACCATGACCTTGTAATAGTGAGCCAAATGAGGCTTCCGTCCCTGATCAAAGTCTTCCTTTACGATACCTGGGCGCATCAACCCATCCGGTTGGTAAAACTGTAAGCAAAAACAAAACTTTAACAATCAAGATATTAATGGTTATGATCGAAGTAACGATCATAGACGATTGGGTTCCCTTTAATATAGTTTAACGTAGTATCCCCAAATTATTGAACCTAAGTTGAATCTAAATTTACTTATAATTAGCGAAATTTAGATTCAACACTTTAAACGATAAAGGCATACGCACTAACCGTCATAATGCGTTTCGATGGATTTTGTATGTCAGAGTCAATACGAAAACCGATCAAATGACCAATGTCTGATCCAATTATTATGTCTTCGTTGTCACCATCTTTCCAAAACTTGTAGATCGTCTTTCTCCAATCGAAATCGTCCCCATTCCACGAGTCACCATCGACCACCGGCCATCCACCAAACTTTTGCAAATAATTTTTCAGAGGCTGCAGCCCTTTAGCTTCCAACGCATCTGAAAAGACAGTTTTTTTTCGTTTTATCTCTTCGGATATCTGGATCAAAATTTAAATTAAATACATTTTTATTAAACGTTAAAATGATAAAATAAGTTAATGTATTGGAAAAAGAAAAATATTGGAAATTGAGTAAAGTTTAGATATGATAGGAACCGTGAATTTTGATCAAATAAACTTGCCCGTGTTCATGCAACTCCTGTATAATTTTTTAACGAGTTTGAAGACTTTCGGTTTGTCCGATTGATAGTCAGCCTTGATCATTTGCCCGAGATTTTTTTTAATTTTCTGCTCCAAGATCATTAAGTAATTGTCGTCCTTCCAATTCGGCGATGTTTTGCTAAAGTTGCCACACGCAAATTGGTAAAAGTCGACGCAGGGATCGACGCCTTGATTCATATTCTCCAAGATTGTCTTCGCTGAAGATCGAATAATGTCTGTGTTAGCTCTCGATGTAAATGATCAACGAGTGCTCGAACGAGCTTAAATATAAAAGTACAAAATTTTGTTTCGAGCCACGAACGTCCTCAGGGCGTTTTCAACGTACCAGAAGAAACGCATTCCTCCGACGAGCAAACGTTGTTCGCGTTTCCGGAAACGTCGTTGGCCGGCAGAGCTTCGACTGTGGGTGGTACAAACTTTATGTAATTTATCTACTGTCGCGATATTGTTGTGTTTTTACTTTTTAATTTGTGACTTTCGTAAACGTTTAAACTTTCTAGTGTACTTTTTGGAAAATCGCGATAAGAAATTTGACACTTTTATAAATATAGAAATTTCATAAATCAGAGTAATTTTCAAATCAAGCATTTTATTAGCAATTAATAATCAATCCCTTTGGAATTTCATCGACTCACTGATAAATCAGATTTTACTTTAAAATCATTCTAAATCGTAAAGCGTCGTTACTGAACAATTCGTTGATCGGTTTCCCCTACTCACTCGCAACATTGCATATCGCAATTAAAAATATGAGAAATTCTCCAATCCTCATTTTCGTGACTGGCCTGGTTTCCGTTGTGATTATAGACTTGGATAAATGAGAAAAAAAAAGTGATTGACTGTAATTGAAGATTTTCAGGATTCGATCCTCCCGTTACTTTCGTTAGTTCCGTAGACGAAATGGATGTTGCAGACGATTATATAGACCGGAAAGTTCATTGGGGGAAAGGTAATGTTTTTTATTTTATTTTAGCTTGTTTAAATACAAGTGTTCCTAATTATTCGCGCAAGCTTCGTAAAGATCAAAATCTAGGCCAGAAATTTTGAAAAATCGATTCGTTCTATTTTCTTTGAGGCATGGAGGTGTAATCTTCAGCAAATACTCGTCAAATGGAAGTAATAATGAAGACCGTGAAACGTTGATGTGACGGATAGTTTTCGGCATTTCGAATCAATTTCGTATTCAGCCTTAACAATTATCAGAACCATCTGATAATTGGTTATATGGTTATTGGATAATTGGAACCATTATAAATGGACCATTCCATGCTGATTCGACCTAGATCTGACCCGTCACCCCTCCGATTTGACCCGCAATTTTTTATGTTATTGTACCATCTCTAAAAGGCACTTGAGAATTTTTTCAGATTTTTTTTAACGATTTGACTTCACAACATTTTTTATAAACAAAAAGTTAACGCCCAAATTTAAAAATCGGAAAAAAATCACAAATACCCTGTGTCACAAATCACAAAAAGTGGACACCCGTTTCGTTTGAAACGACCAGTGTTAGATACGTGAAACAGGACTTTTGTAATCTTTCCGATTTTTAAATTTGGGCGTTAATTTTTTGTTTATAAAAAATATGGTGAAGTCAAATCAGTCCGAAAAAATCTGAAAAAATTCTCGAGTGCCTTTCAAAGATAGTACAATAACATAAAAAATCGAGGGTCAAATCGGAGAGGTGATGAGTCAGGTCCCAGGTCCGATCGGCATGGAATGCTCCAAATACTTTATTACCTTAAAGTAGGTCAAGTAGGCGTAATTGAGTCGCAAAATTAATTGGTGTTAAAGCCGATGTTCAAATATTGATGTTCATTCATCTGTATTATAATTTTGACTGCCTCGTTATATCTATCTATGGAGATAGAAAAGAACTTTTGTGGCGTAGTCTCTCAAAGGCAAGGCTTCGATTGTGGTCAGTGGCAACTTTATGTAATTTAGCTACTTTCGCAATATTGTTGTATTTTTTGTTTAAGCTATAATCACGAAAATATTCGTTTTCGCAGAGCAGTTCTGAATGCGGTTGCAAAAGTGGACGACGCGAGTACATACTCACTCGAAATAATGCTCATCGCGATGACGAAGTGGAAAAATCTGGAACGCTCCATTTTCGTTGTTGCGAGATGGCAGGTTGTTGTGCCCAGCGTAATGGAAATAATGAAACAACCCTGCGAGACTGTGGATAGCAGCTATCAAAAAATCGACTGCACAAGGAATAATTGAATCGAAATAGAAGAAAATGGATTTTCGATAATCGTGCTGTCGCCACGGGCACGTTAGACGCGAAAATCGGATGCTGCGCTTTACGTTAACAACGTTTATATAAGCGAACAAACGTTGCGATAAGCTACGAACGTGACGATAATCTCGGCCTTTCGTAATGAGAAATGCTTGGTTTTCTGTCAGAACACATTTTTATTTCGAGATTTAATTGCAAATGGAAAAGTACACGTTTTACAGATATTCTTGTACACATAAAAACGTCTTAATAAGTTTAATGAAAATCCTTGAACAATTTCCACCTTTACGAGAGTTTTATCTATCGGCGTAATATCTTTTGGCATACAAAAGAATTTTGGAAATTTTTCAAGATTCACTGTGCATTTATTTTTCAAATTTGATACATCTGCAGTTGTTGGTTGGAGGTTGGTTTGGGGCTTGGAGTTTGGAGTTTAGAGATGTATGTTCTAAATTTTCGCTATGCAATATTCTCAGCACTCCACATACGTGAAAGGATCATAGAAAAAGTGTAATTATTCAACTGGAACGATCGAAAAATTATCCTTTAAAGATATGATTGAATTTAGTTAATTTTCAAATCAAATTGATTTTCATAATTATAAAAAAAGTTAATTTATTATAGTATCATTATCAATATTATTAATAATTTAATATTTTTCATTTGTTAGTTAATTTATAATATAATTTATTTTCATATTAAAAATGTCGGTTGTCCAATAACTTTTTGATTGCCCACGAGTTTGAATTTTTTATACTTCGAAATACAAAGGAAAATACAATGATGAAATAATATCGCATACAAAAACTTCGTTTCGTTTTATTAAACAACATAAAATTGTGCAAGTTCAATACTTGCGCTTAATTTACTTGTTTTGCTACCAGAGCTACTCATTTAAGCACGTTTGCTTTTTTTCTCATAACTTCGCCATTTGCGTAGAAACGAAGATTGATATTCATACATATTTCTCGAAATGGCTTTGTGTGAAGAAAATTGACTTGGTGATACGGTTTTTCAATTATGATAACGTGTAGCTATGGCCTTCGACGTTTTTCTTCGTCATAATTGGAATTCCAATTTCTGATGTTGTGCCAATGCTTTCTTTCCTCCTTACGTTTCAAATATAGTGTGAAATTTTTTTTTTTTATTAATTTCACCCTGTTTGCAAAGTTTTGGTCGCTATGATTATGACATCAGCTGGCATTAGCTGAATTATCCTGAGTTGGATGAAATTACCATGAATTGAGGAAAAAGTTCAAAAAATGTCTTTTTCAATGTGTGTCGTATAGTCGTTGACATCACGATATATTGACACTGTAAACATCCGCATATGACGAACGTATTCGAGTGAACGTCGTAAATCTCAAAACATGTGTTTAAACGAAAATAGACGTTTTCATACGCCTTTATCGTAATGTTTCTTCGTCAGCTTCGCGCAATGAGTTAGTGATTAGAGAATACCTAGCGCCGCGAGTAGGTGAGAATTAGAACTAAAAAGTGCAGACAAAATGCATATTTTTTGCGGTTCATAAGGCATAGGATGTGCCAGTGTCCTATCAAAATTCAGAATCCGAGGGGTGAGCTTTTTTTTCTAGCAAGTAGACGTCGCTGCGAGAAAGTCTTGACGCCATTTGTCTGACATTTTGCGCGGGATACGCGTCGCGTGTATGTATGTTTACTCCGGATTCGCGGGAAACAGCATCATGCGAGAAATTGAAGGATTGGAGGTTAGCATGTCGCCGTTTGAACGATAAACAAACAAAAAAAATTTATAAAATTTCGTATTTAATCATATCTGTTCTTCACGATAGGTCCGGTAGATTGAAGTCGACACAATGGTTCGGCGAAAATCGACAGCGAGGTTTGTAGGTTATACCAATTTTCGAAGAAATTCGGAATCGCCTGAAGACTTCTTTTCACATCGCCCGATGGTTTTGCTTGCAGATCACAATCCGCACGTTCCGGGTCATCTGCAAAATCATCGCAGGTCGCCGGCAGATCCAGCGGGGTAAAATATCAAAATTCAGTTTTCGATGTTTCAAAAATTATCTGACTTTGAAAACAATGGTTTCACCGGTGCTAGTGGATGGGTAGTCGCTGGTCGGTTGTGGCCCAACTTCACATTTGGCAACATTGTGAGATGTCGATACTCGGAGTGGCGACTGCTCATCCCGGCACCGGCTGTGGCGTGAAACGGTTAGCGGATGGTCGATAATACTCCCAACGCTTTAGTGTAAATACTCGAATAAAAGTCCATCCATCGGAGGATCGGAAGAAAAAGAGAAATTGTAGTTCAAGGTTGCGGGCCGCATATTTTGCGAGCATGGGCCTAGTAGACAATGATAGGAAAAGTTTCAATTGGCAACCGTCATACTTAAAGCCTTCCAAAGATCCAACAGGCCTTGGAAAATCGAAGGAAACAAACTGTTTTAACACAGCGCCAAAATTTTCCAGACTGAAGTGGTAGTGAAGCGCAGCAGAGCGAATTGGCATACGAGAGCTCTCCAAGAGATCAAATATTTAAGAAGATCGACGAACCTTCTTATACCAAAGTTGTCATTCTCCAGACTAGTCCGTGAAATAGTTACGGATCTTTTTCCCAGGACTGACGTATTGCGGTGAGACCATTGTTACATTGAAGACGAGGCATTTACTGTGATTCGTGCATTTAGCGATGAAGAAAACAGTGACAAATCTATTAGTAGCCTATTGGAGGGATTTTCCATCCCGCGTGTAATTGTTTAAGAAATATCAGTCCGTTGACGTTACATTTTTATCCTTAAAACAAACAGGTGAATGTTGAATTATTTTTTTTTTTATTAGAATGCAAGCTTCGGCATTGGAAGCGCTCCAAGAATCTGCCGAAATGTACCTAACACAGTTTTTCGAAGACGCTGTTTTACTGGCGTTCCACGCTAAGCGAGTAACACTGATGCGCAACGACATGATACTCATGAGGCGTCTGAGGGGACGGGACGATGTCATAAACAGATAAAACGCGTAAAATCACAGAGATCAATCTAAATCCGCAGATGAAGATTTTATCGATTTCTATCGCCTCGAATGAAATTCATGAATAGGGTGATAGACATTCGTGAACCCTCGATCATCTTCGTTGGACTCTACCTTGAAGTGTTCAATTTTTCAACCACCCGCAAGCCTTGCTTCGACGATGAAAATGGTACGTTATTTACGAACGAATGTCAGGCGCATCGAGCGGAGCTGAAACCTTTGACAATCAACAAATACCACATCGTGGCTAATGTTGATTCACTAGCAATGATAATTAATCTTTGATAATACAATTTTTGTAACTATGTAATTATCTCTTTTTCTATTATTGACAATTGTATATCAATGTTGTAACAATATAAGGATAACATATTTTGACATTATATCTATGTTTTTCCTTTTAATTATAAAATGTATTATCACTCATCATCCGAAAGGTTATTTAATTACGAAAAATAAATATCGTGGAGGTGGGGGAGTGAGGAGTATAGTTTAAAAAAAACGTTGTGTTTAGACGTCAAGATTTCATGGATCTTTTTTTATTTTCGTTTGTTTCTAAAAAAAAAATCTCGACCGCAAGACATTAAAAGACAAAAATTAATTTTAACAAAAACTCATTTTCCACTGTGGTGAACCTTTGGTAAAATATGGATAATGGTTCTTAAATAGTGCATATATATAAATCTATATATAACGGTATCAACATCGTGACAAATATAGCTTTTCATTTATTCCGGAGAATCGAGTCTGATACGATCGAATAAAAATCGTCCAATCGAGCCTAATGTCTAAAATACAATTTAAAACGTTTATCGAACGAAATCGACATGACAATTTAAAATAGCTGGGCAGTGTACAAAGTGATGACACCGCCACGGGAATTTGACGGTAAATGATAGCTGCGACGAGTTCGAAAGTCATAATAATAATAATAATAAAATAACAACTTAAAATAATTAAAATAATTAACCTAGATGCGAGTAGAACGGTAGAACGAATAACCAGTACGACATCGCCCTAACTACGTAAGAATAGTATAATACAATTTTCTGTATGGAAATATAAAAAGCATCTGTGAGAGCTGCCTATTTCGTTAAATCTTAAATTATCGATATTACATAGAAACATAATATTCACGAACAAGACACATTCGGGTAGCTTAGGCACACAAATTTGTCGATTCTTTCGATGCTGCCAGTCGTTGATTTGCGAAAGATTCTCCGATCCCCGATCATCCGAATTGCGCAACGATGTATACATAATACTTAACAATTATAGAAGAGTTTCTCGAATATTCCAAAGTTTCTCCAATATTCGCGATATTTGGGGGATGGAGGTTCGAGTGAGGGCGAAAATGACGATTTTTTTTAGCTTGGGACGCAAAATAACTTTCTCAGGTTTCGTCCAGAGCACTTCACGTATAAAATTCGATAATAATAATAATAATAATAATAAGTCTATATCACTTTTTCCGTGTTTCCAGCACGAGGGCGATTTATTTTTTTATCAACGACCTGACCTTGTTCACGCATTTGTTCATGAAGTTTCGTTTTCTCTTGGGGTCAGCGGCGCACGTTGCATGCAAAGAGAGCAACGAGCCTCTCTGCTGTTGCTGTTGTTGGGAGTGAGAATCTTTGCAGGGTTCTCCGTGACCCTCGTATTCGTTGGACGAATAATTATCGTTGTCTAATCCCGCACCACAGCTTTTTGCTTTGAGCATAAAGGAGCAAGGTTTCCTCTCGTTCCTCGATGGTGAAGGTTGAATTTCCATTCTCGCTTCCTTGCTCTCGTCCCTTTCCAAATTCTTCTCGTCCCTATCACAGTTATCCGGGCTGTCGCGTTTGACGATCAAGCTGATGTTGTCGTTTCGTTCTTCAGCGCAATCTTCGGACAACGATGAAATCCTCGAGTTTTGGCGACTCGTTGTTCCCTCAGCTGCCTCTGTTTCAATCTTGCCGGAATTTATCTTCGTTCTCAGTCTCGGTACCGGCATAGGATTCGAGTCGTCGTCGTCGGTTTGTACTTTCGCGATTTCCGGATTTTTCGCGTTTGCGTTCCCGTTGATCGGCACTTTTGGATTTTCTTCCGTGATCGACGAGCTCCGATTTCGCGTTCTCGTCGCGTCGATCTCCGCGTCAACGATAAGACCATCATCGTCGAGAAGTCCGTCAAGACTTCGCGATCTCGGTCGTGGCAACGGCTCCGGCTGGATCGCGACCGGTTCCACCATTTTGCTCTCCGTTTGATCGATCAACTCTAGAGATCGGGAACGCGCCGATGGCGAGGATGGATGACGCGGTGGACGACGCGGTATCGGACTTCTTCCAGGATGCGTGTGTACGAATTTTAAGCGTGGGGACGTTGGTGGCATGCTCATCAGCCAATGGGACGGACTCGATGATTTACGAAGCCTGGAAACACACAAACATGATAAAACAGGCATATCAGTCGTCAGGGTAAAAAATAATAGTCGCTTTGCGATATCACAGTCACGATGCCATGCTCATTCGTTTAACGATTATATTAACGGTAATAAGAATTACTGTTTTTGGCACATTGCCGATTTACATGCTGAAAGAAAACTTTTGAAAGAAATAGACTAAGGTCGAACTTCAATTTCGTGAATATCCGAGTCTACTTTCAATGTTGCAGGTTCAACTGCTAAGCCTAACGATTTCGCTGCGAGAAATAGTTACGACGAAAGCTTAGATCCCATTTTTGTAGATTGATTGGACCAGTGTGACGCCTAGGGAAAGTGTCTTGTTTTCAGATTCTGTTCATTCAAAAGCTAAACGTACGAAGAATTCTCATTTTTAAAATCTTTTTTTATGTATTGTAATTCATTTGACTTGTTTATCCACTGTTTTAATGTAAGGCAATATCCTAAATGATTCATTCCTTATACAATATTTTTTACACTTTTTTCGAGACGTCGCAGCGTTTGAATTCTTCAACACTTCACGAGTTCGTCAATTTTTTTTTCCCCTTTTCGTTCACTGACAGTTTAGACATTCATGAAAACCCTTGGTAATCTCAGTTTTTTGAGAAAATCGAGATTCAAGTTCCCTCACTTTGAGCAATCGGATTAAACGAAACAGGGAATAGGGGCTAAACCAAAAGGAAAAACATAGAACATTTACACAGTAGGGAAAGTGACGACAATTATACAACATCGATGACGAAACGAATGCGTTTATCGTTGACTGACCTATTAGATTCCGAATCGATAGTGTTCTTTTCGATCTCTTTGCCGGTCGCTCGGGTTTTTTTTTCCTATCTACAGTTTTTATTCGGAACAATCCTCGCTGCCGGGAACAAAGCAATTACAACCGATTGAGTTAATTCCGAATTTTCGTGTCCGAGAGTGCGATGAAAAAAGAACTTTGCGTTGGGAAGATAACACAGGTTTGCGACATAAAAATTGTTTTAAATTTAATAATCGATTTTTAGGGTGTTTTCAATGCTGATTTCAGAAAATATCGTGAAAAAAATCCATCACGTACAGTTATTTCACAAATTGTTTGTATAGTTTTAGTTTAAAAAAAAATATTTTTATACACATTTCAGAACTCTAGTGACTTTGAATTTTAGTTTTTTTACTTAAGAGAAATAGAAGTGTACTGGAAATGTAGTTCAGATCCTGATTTATAAATGAAATAAAATTTTATAACTTTGGTAAAATTGCTTAAATTTTGTTACTATTATACCCAAAAATACTATTTTTGTAAGAAAACCTTACGTGATAGAAAAAAAACGGATTGCATTTTTGAATTCAGCGCTGAAAAGTACATAAAAATCAGTTGTCCAATTTCAAACAATTTTTTGAAACTTTTTTTGCAGACCTGCGTAATCGGAAAAGTGGAAATAGATTTTACCTGCTGGGTATGGCTGTGGGCGGGCCCTCTAGTCAATCTCTACCATTCGTTGAATCTTTGTCGCTTCCTCGGCTCTCATTGCTGTGCATTCTTTGATAATTCGGAGGTTGCCGCATATTCGTGCTTCCTGGTGTCCCTGGTGTCGTCACGTCCTTCGATCCGATACCACGAGGTATACCGCTCGATAATTCCGAACGCACGGGTATTTCCCCTCGCATAAACCTGGAAGCAATAAACAAATTTGAAATTTCCATTTCCGCTAAACCAAATGAAGCAATTTAGGAGAAAAAAATCAAAAGGCGTAATTGACTGACCTTTCCAGTTTGTCTACGCAAGCATCCTGATAGTCGTGAATCCATCGAACGCCGTTAAAGTGACAAACCGATCTCATGTCCTCGGGCAATTCTTCGGGTTCGGGCCATTGGAAGTTGTCGATTATCGGAATAATGTTGCACTGAGATTGCAACGCCGCAACGATTTCCTGAATTTAACGAAAAAGGCTGTTAGATGGGTTCGAAAGAATATAGAGAAATTACGCAGAAGTTAAGCTGCAACTCAATTTTGGCGGGAGATTTTTTTTTATTGCTTTAAATTACTTTAACTAGTCACTACTAGTGATATTTAGCCTGCGGAGACTGATATTTTTAATTAGTTTCATAAGTTATGAGATTTTGAAGTTTGGCGAAAAATTCAATAAAATAGGGCATTTTCGTATACTTAGATGTCTAAATGTCGAAATGAGCCGAATTTTTTAACGAAATGAGCCTTCTAGAATATACCCAAACAAATCCAAACAACTTCATAGCTTATGGAAATAATGAGGGTTATTTGGGTTTGTTTGGGTTTTGACATTCAAAATGTCAGTCTCCGCTGGATAAAAATCACTAGTGGTGACTAATTAAAGTAATTCGAGGCAAAAAACAAATCTTCCCCCAAAATTGAATTGGAGTTCTACTTCTGTATAATTCACCGAATTCAGAATAGAGTTTCTTTTGAGACATCGAGTAGGCTAAAAAGTTCAATAATTCTGTAGTTCTTTTTCTTGACTGAGAACGAAGACAAAGGTTTGGATAAAATGTAATTACTCACTCGATGAACCCAGTCTTTGCCTTCGACGTCCAGGGTGCATCTCTCTAGTGCTTTGGGTGTGAGTACGAGTAAAAAGTGTTTGGCCTGTCTGATGCTCTGAAGGAGATTGTTATCGAATTTTCCAGCTTCTAGTCTTTCGACGTCGATGAAAACGGAAAATCCACGAAGTTGTAGATGAACCTTGAGTAAGCTAGCCAATTGTGATCCGTTCGATCGTCTGTAGCTGACGAAGACATCGAGAGATTTATCTGGTGACTCGTCGAGTCCGCAGGGGCTGAAGGAGTTCGATTGGCCGTTTTTAATGGCGTCGAGAATTCTGAGCCTGTGAATGCTATTGGTGATACCACATTCGGTCAACAATTGATCTTCGGATATGTTTCTAATATTTTCTTTGTCGACGCCAGCGTTGAGCATTCCGTAAGTATAGATAGAGAATTCAGCCCCTATCTGTTGTAGAAAACTGTTCAAATTGCCGATATCGCGACTGCTGTAATCAGCCATTTTCTTAAGATTCTGTAATTCCCGGGTGAATCGTCGTCGTCTTATGCCATTCGTCAGACCAATATCTTCCCTCAAGTTTTCCTCGGTAAGTTGCAACAACAAATCACCGTCCACTCGTGATTCAACGAAATTGGGCGCGTACTCGGCGAAGCCGATTTGTTTGACCCATTCACGAACATCCTCGGTTGACCAAAGTGGTACTTGTTGACTGAGCTTGTGAGGTATTTCTTCACCTATGAGTCTGAGAGCTTGGGCGGCGTATTTCGAAGCTACAGCGTTAGGACAACTAGCCACTTTTTTCAGTGGTTCTATAGCACCAATGTCGCGAAATATTTCCGTATTACCCTGCTGTTTCTTGATACCAGCTTCCATGCAAAAGTGAAAAGCTGCCAAATTTCTCGCTTCTTCGCGTTTCGAGCTCAAAACCGGTACCAATCTTTCAAGCCAATTTTTGCTCTGTCCGTGAGCATGGGCGAGATTCGACTTTGCGAATTCGTAAGGATTGTGAGACGTGACGAATGGCTCAACAAGATTCAACGTGCCGGACTCGAGAACGGCAGCTTCGATTTCTTTGTTCGCGACGAGAACGGCGATTGCTAAACAAGCGTAATACTTGATATTATCATCATTGTGGAAAGCTAATGGAAAGAGCCATACTGGTACTTTTCTCTTGATCATCGCTTCTTGATTTTCAGCGCCACCGTACAACGAGAGATTGGCTAGCGCACCCGCGCAATGACGAAGAGTTTCAACATCGTTTTTTCGACACTCGAACAATACGGCGTCCAAACCTCCGAGTCTTATAACATCGCTGCAAGTACCCTCGCTGTGCTTGAACAAATGCTCCAATATTCCTGTACCGACTCTCGCGTGATCCACGGAATTTGCGTTTTTCGTACACACGCATGCTACGTTTACGACTTTTTCGAGACCGTTTTCGACGACGTGAGCACGATTTTCAGTAGTCAGACATTGCTCGAGTAAACGGGCCGATGAAAATTGTAACTCGTGATCACTCGCTACGCAATTCGTCATCAAAAGATCCAAACCACCCCTCGTTCGTAACGTGTTGCAAAGCGTGTAACCCAACTCGTGACCGTGGGTTGGCACGGCCCATGCTTTTCGTATTATCTCGTTTACACGATTCAACAGTAACGGCGCTTTTACGCTTTTGCTCGTATCGTTGCATTTCAGTCGTTCCACGAAACTGTTCAGAAAACCCGAATATTTCGCTATAGCCGTGTCCACGTCTTGAGGATTCGAATTCGAACACAACAAATCCAAATCGTCCAACGGCAACGACAACAACTCGTCCTCCGGACGCATACCGTTCATCAACTGATTCACCGCTGATGCTGCCGTTATCATCGATGACTTCGACGTCACACCCTTCGAAGCTATCGTCACGCTGGATTGAGACGATGACGCCATGTGCTTCTCGTGATTGTAGATACCCGATGAAGACACCGTCTGTCTCTGCTGCTGAGCTGCCATTGATTTCTGATCGTTTTAAATAAAAATGTTTGATTAGTACGCGCTTGTGAGATATCGAACGGTGGAAAGTCACTTTCGGATATCCTAGTTTAACGTTTACGAAATGTCTTCCAACATACGAATTTTACGAATTTCGACAAATTTTTTTTACTGAAAATACAATTTTATTCAATTATTTGTTTTAGTGCATTTTTAGTGCAGTGTTTTAGTGCATTTTTCCAAATAGCGTTTTTTTTCACGCAGTTCATTTTCGTTGATGAAATTTTAAACGAGAACGATTTTTCTGTTAGACGAAACAATATTTATCGAAATCGATTGATCAAGGTGACGACTTTCGGACTTATTGTGAAATATCGCGGTGAAATAACTGATAACGCAAAAATATCTCGAGGATTTTCCAATCGTTCTCTACGGAGATCTAATCTCGTTATCGATCGAGAAACCAGAAAATATATCGTCGTTCCAAAAACGACTTGAACGACGGTACTCCGTATCCGAAACGATAACTTTTTGTACAAATTAATTTTTCCGATGATTGTTAAAAATGTTGATGCTGATAATATTAAGTAACAATTCCTAGATTATTTACAAGCGATACTGATATCGTTCATTCATTGTTGCTTTTTTTCCTGATAATAATTGAATTCTTCCGATTTCACAATATTTAAAAATAATTCAATTTTTCAATTTTTTCGTTACTTTTTGTTTGACAATAATTGAATCTTTCAAAAATTGTTATATTTCGATACAATTGAATCTTTCCGTGTTTTCTTTGTTACTTTTTGATAATGACGTGTCTGATAATAATTGAATCTTTTTAAATTTTCACTTTTTTCCTTGTCACTTTTTCTTCGATTTTAATTCAATTTTTTTAAATCCTTGATTAGTTACGATGATTTAATTTCACTGTTGATTCACGTGTTTACGTCGATCGGAATAAACGAAGATTTTCGGTTTGCACAATCGCGAGTTTCGTACCATGTTGGAGTCGAGACTCCATTTTCGGAGAGTCGCTTGTCTCCTCATGAGATAGCAGAGATAACGCGACTCGTGAAAGTGACAGTGAAGAAACGTTGAAAAAAAGAAAGAAAAAAAAATTGAGTAGCGGAGCGATGCTATCGAGAGCGCGAACGCTCGTGAACTGATCGTGTAAGACGGTTTTACCACCGGATACAAAATCATTCCCCGACCAAGTGCGATACCGCGAATCGGAATTCTCGATTTGTACGAATCGCAATGCGGGCCGTAGGAAAAACGTGAAAATTACCGGCGAAGTTGAAGGTCGTAGTTCGAGATCGAGAAATTTCGTACGACGAAATTTTGTACGAAGGTGAGACATCACATTGCCCGGATAATAATGAAGACTGCCAAAACGTTTTTGCGTCACTCCCTCCCGTGTGCGTATATGATTTACGAGTATCGCGAATGCGAAAATACTTGAATCGAGGCCAAGCTTCGAGATCGATCTCGAATTCCCAAATTTCCTCGACGCGAATATTTTTCCAATCGATTGTGAATTTCCCACGTTTTTTTTCTCTTTTCTTTTCTCGAAAATTGAATAATTCCAACGACTTTTGATTCTCAAAAGTAGGCACTTTGTAAATTTTTTAATTTATTTTGACATTTTTAGAGAATAAAGCTTCGATGCTCAAAAAATTGAGACAAAAATAGAAAATGATTTTTCGACGGCTAAGATCGAATAAAAAATAAAACGAGAAAATTGTTAAAGTAAAGAATTTAAAAAGTAAAGATTATTTAGTCGGATAAAAAATTAAAAAAAGAGTACACAGATTATTACGAAAAAATAAAAATTGTAAAATTAAAAATACAAAAGTTGAAAAATTACTAGTTCGGATAAAAATTAAAAAATAAAATGCGTAAAAACTCTCGATTCGAATAAAAAATAAAAGAGTAAGTTGTTAATAAAAAAAAAGTTGTTTTCTATTCTAGTGAATAAAAAATAAATGTAAAAATGATTACGTCGAGTGAAAAATAAAAATATAGATTATTGAGTCAATACGAATGAATTGAATTCACGAATTTAAAAAATGCCTTTTTTATATTCGCTTCGTAAAAAAAAAACGCTGGCTACGGCAACGCCAATATTTGCAATGATGATCGAGAACTCGGCTGTTCCCTTGTTTTCGCTTGTCCTCGAGTCGAATCGAGCTAATTTGGAAAACGGTTCAGCGAACTCGAGCAGACACAAAAACCCACCTTTTCCGAGCTGAAGGAATCGCTCTGGAGTTTCATCGTTGATGCGGCCACGTTGTTGCTCTCCTGATGCGAGAGATCGCCCGCTTTCAAGCTTCTCTGCTCCTGCGAATCAACACCAAAGAAATTATCGTTTTTCCTTTTTTTGCAATCGAAATATTTTCTCGGAAAGAAAAAACAAAATATTTTTGCGTATTTCCGAGAAACGAGTGTTTTGGAGAACAGAGTTTTGAATATTGACGAATCTGGCGATACTCGAGAGCTTTCGAGACGAGGAGAAACAAACACTTCGATCCCCCACAAAAAAAGAGGATTCTCAAGAGCTTTTTTCGAGTTCGAGCTTTCGAAATTTGAAATTCACGCTGGGGAAAAAAACGGATTTATAGACGAAAAATAAAGCCGTCCGGATATGAAACAATAACGATAATAATCTTGATTCACGATAAAACGAAGCTGAGGAAAAAGGCAAAAAAAAAAATGAAAAAACGAGACGAAAACATCAGCAAACATTTCGACGTGTTTTCATAAAACATCTCTAATTTACTCGGTCCCAAGGGCCGTGTTTGGGTTCGCGAAATTGGCATCTTTGGCAAAAGCAAACGATTCTTCTTTCCAGTCGATTAATTTTTCATTTTTCATTTCTTCGTTTCAAAAATTATAAAACAAATCTTTCGTGCGAAAAAGCTTGTGAATAAACATGCAACGAATGAAATTTGATTCCTATCTTTGCGAATTGATTTTTCGAAGATTTTGTTTTTTTTCTGATTTTTGAAGATTTTTTTTTTCTAATTGACGAATTTCGAAGGATTTTTTTTAACCGACAAATTTTAAAGATTTTTTGTTCTAACCAACGAATTTTGAAGATTTTTTTTCCCAACCGACGAATTTCAAAAATGTTTATTTGTAACCACCGAATTTCGAAGATTTTTATTCCTGACTGATAAATTTCGAAGATTTTTTTCTAACCAACAAAATAAAGTCAAACGTAGTGCAAGGAAACAAAAAAAAATGTTGGTTTTTCTCGCGTAAACCCGATATACCATTTCGCATTTTTGATCGATCGAATTGACATTCGAATTTTTTTTGAGATTCGCGTTTTCGCCGCGAGTTAGAACGGCGTTGCGTGGATTAGGCTCGGGATAGAATACCCTCGCGATACGTCCGAGTCGCAGACCCATCGCGTACTGCGACAATCCCGAGAATCGAGTTTCAGCTCGAAAAAGAAAACTCCATCAAGGGGGTGCCCCAGTGGTTGGAGGTGGTGGTGAATACGTCTCATACGTTTTCCTATCGACCGAGACTGCGAGGTTGCCCCTCGCGACGCGGTATACCCCGTGACTCAACTCGCCCTATACAATCTTTATTTTCGTCAAGAACATCGCCAGGAACTCGGTCAACCTACGTTTCGATTTTTCCAAATGATCGAACTTGGAAAGTTCGATCTTTCACTTTGAAATTTTGAACAATTCGAAATATTTTTTTTAAATTCAGAACTTGTTTGGGTTTGTTTGGAAAGTTCGATCTTTCACTTTGAAATTTTGAAAAATTCGAAATCTTTTTTTTAATTCAGAACTTGTTTGGGTTTGTTTGGAAAGTTCGATCTTTCACTTTGAAATTTTGAAAAATTCGAAATATTTTTTTTTAATTCAGAACTTGTTTGGGTTTGTTTAGGTTAAGTGAATAGAATTCGAAAAATGTAGGAAAAATTTTCAATCAAACGACAAATTAATATTATACATTTTAACGATTGAAAAATATGAAATTATCGTTTAAATATTTGTACATTAAATTTGTATACTTTGAAAACTTCAAATTTTAAACTGACTTAATTTTTATTTAAGAATTAAAAAATTTCAGCCCAATGTTACAAATTTTAAACAGGTTAAAACGAATTTTAAAAAAACCGACAAAATCAAAGGACAAATTAAAATTATAAATTTTTATTATCGAAAAATATGAAATTATCGTTTAAATATTTGTACATTAAATTTATATACTTTGAAAACTTCAAATTTAAAACTGACTTAATTTTTATTTAAGAATTTAAAAATTTCAGCCTAATGTCACAAATTTAAAACAGGTTAAAACGAATTTCACAAAACTGTAATTTCTTCGAAATATGCGTATAAAAAATCGTTAAAAAAAAAACCAAAAAAAACACGTTTTTTATTTCTTGAATAATCGAATTATTGAATTTTGTCTTATTTGAGTTTTATTATTGTTGGATAGTTTTGGATTTGAAAAAATTGAAAAATGTTTTCGATTGAAAGAATTCAGAAATGTTGGAGTGTTTTGGATGAAGAGTGAACAGCGAAGGACGATTTCCATTCGGTGGATCTTACCATAGCTGATGCGACGCTCTTTTCCGCCGAAACTCCGTCCATCTCGACTCTGGCTCTCGCGGCGGTAGCCGCGCTTTGCTCTTTGTACGAAACGTCGCCGGCTTGAAGTGCCCTCATCTCGGCGCTGTTGGCCGTTGCTTTTTCCGCGCTGAAACCGTCTGTGACGACCTGTCGGCAAACGAAATGGCATATTGAGGATACTGGGTTTTTACGGTGCACTCGAGTCGAAAAAAGTTCAATTTTTTCATTGTAATTGCATATTTGATTGTTTTTAAAATTTCTCGATATCCCGAAAGGTTTTATAGAGATTTTGAGATTTTTTCAATTCCTCGATATCTCGAAAGCTTTTATAGAGATTTTGAGTTTTTTTTTCAATTCCTCGATATCTCGAAAGCTTTTATAGAGATTTTGAGCTTTTTTTTCAATTCCTCGATATCTCGGAAGCTTTTATAGAGATTTTGAGTTTTTTTTCAATTCCTCGATATCTCGGAAGCTTTTAAAGAGATTTTGAATTTTTTGTCTCAATTCCTCGATATCCCGAAAGCCTTTTTAGAGTTTTTGAGTTTTTTTATTTCTTCGATAACCTGAAGGTTTTTATTTTTTTCAATTCCTCGATATTCCGAAAGCTTTTATCGAGTTTTCGGGAACAAAATTCTCACAGAAATTCTCCGCAGACGTAGTTCGGAACGTTTGGCAAAAGATTAAAAAAAAAAAGAGCGAAGAAACGAAAAGAAATTTTTGGCGAATTGCCACTCGATGAATCAGCCCAAAACTCGCGCTAACGTACCGGAAATAAATTTGATTACGTGATTACTGACGTTCAACGATCCGCCTTTCGCGATTTAACGCCTCGTTGCAGCAAAAAGGTCAGGTACGCGCGTAATTTTAATGGCGAGTCGACTTTCGTATTATTATTTTTTTTTTCGTTTTTTCAAACTTAAAGCCTGATATTTCAGTTACTAGTGAGATGATGGAAAATCAGCTGTTTATTACCATCAACTTGTCATCGCAAAATGGAACGTCTTGTCAGGTCAAACGAGAATCGTGATTGTTTTTTTTTCAATCCACAATGATGACAGTGCTGACATTTGCATCGTTGGAACGCAACGATAATGATATTTCTTTGTTTAAGAATATTTCATTCGAGAGTTTCGTATTCGCCAGGTGTTTCGTAATTTTTAATCGAAACTTCACAAGAATAGAATAGACGATTGATTGTGATAAAATTATAATGGTTTTTACAAACCCAGTAAATGGAAAAATTCAAAAATGAGGTTTTTTTTATCTTTGATATAATTTCGCGTAAAAATTACCGGAAGTTTCGAATCCTGGATTTCTCGAGTAATTTCTTGCTTTTCGTTTCGAATAGGATTTGAAATCAGATTGGAGAAAATTGGGGCGAAAAAAAGAAGTAATCTCGATTAAGCACAAATTTGGAATTATTTGACTTCTCGTGACGTAGTTCAGGTTTGTTTGGGTTTGTTTGGGTTTGGAAATGGTTTTTTCGTTCACATGGATAAACAATGACTCGGCTTATATAATTCGTGAAAAAATGAAAGAGCCCACCTTGGTCTTCGAGGCACTCGTCATTTTCTTCTGCTCGAATTTCATGGTTTCCGGTCCAGTCGATATTGACGACATGCTCGGCATATTCGATATGCTGATTGTTGGACTCATGTTGTGAAGATTATTGAGTGAATTGAGAGAGCTGAGTTGCGACGGGGAACCACCGGCGAGTGTGACAGTTCCGGAGGCCGGGGGCGGTGTGTCCGGATCCGGAAACGTAACGAGCGGTTCTGACAAATCGTTGTCTTCGGGTCCGCTACCGTCTCTGAAAATATAAGGGTTTCGTGTGTAAAGGAACGAGTTGTCGATTCTTTTGATGATTGAAACATTGACAATTGGCAGTTGACACATTGACAATTGACAGTTAACGGATTGACAATCGACAGTTAACGGATTGACAATTGACAGTTAACGGATTGACAATTGACAGTTAACGCATTGACAATTGACAGCTAACAATTGACAACTGACAATTGACAACTGACAATTGACAGTTAACAATTGACAACTGACAACTGACAGTTGACAATTGACAGTTGACAATTGACAGTTGACAATTGACAGTTGACAATTGACAGTTGACAATTGACAGTTGACAATTGACAGTTGACAATT
>JAPYZJ010000894.1:0-34192 GCA_030522765.1 Ophioninae sp. B BG-2022a
ACCTCAAGCGATATCCGTAATAATTGGAGAAACGATCGAGATCCATTTCGAGGTCGTATTAAAGGCGGTCTTAGCTCGAACGTTTCTTCGGAGAACGGACCAATGAATAAGGGATGAGGCCGTGTAAGAGCGGGTTTAGGAACTTTGTTCCCAGATACGTGAAAGGGGTTAAACGTTTTCAGACTCGTGTCCCGACAAGTGAATACTTGATGGGACGAACCTTGTACTACATGGTCGCCCATCTTTTTCCCTTTCGATTTCCCTTAATTTCGTTCTCTCCAACCCCCTCCCCCCTTCTCCTCCATTGGACGTTCCAAATTCGCGAAAAAAGAGGCAGCGACAAAAATGAACAAAAAAAAAAAACTTAGGAACAAAACTTGAACGTCTCGATCAAATTTCCGGCAGAATTGTCCACCTGGAGATTTCCCAGACGTCCCAGGGACGAAATAATAGCCCAGGGAACTGTACACCGAAAGTGTTTTTTGGGAGAACCCGAGGTACGTCACGAAGCTTCAACGCGATGCATTTAAGATCGAGTTTCGTTCGTGAGAGCCGACACGCAAATCCCGAGCAATGCAGCACGCCAGGAAAGGATTGAAATTAGGAGAAGAGACGACCAAACGTTTTCGCAAAACGGGTTTTCGTTCGGATTCATCATTCGTCCTGAAAATCATATTTCTATTGGCTGATAAAAGGGAAAATTTGTGAGAGCGTTAAAATTGATAAAAAATGTGTTGGTTAATTTTTCAAAGTAGATGATTGGGGCAATTTAAGTGAGTAAAGAATTTTGACTGATGAATTGTGCAAGGCTGTTTTCATATTGTGTCTTGAAATCGACCAGATGACTGGAAGATACTGGACGATTATTGATAATAGAGCCTACTAGGCCACTTGATAATAATCAAGCATCAAGGTTGGTATCGTTTACTATAATGTGTATTTTTATCTCTTATCTTTTGCTGAATGATTTTGGAGTTTCGTCGTACATGGTCTTGTCGAACAGATCTTACAATTTTGTATTGTATGATAGGTTTATCGAATTTAGAAAGTAACGAGAAAAAAAGGCATTAAAAATATTGATCTTTCAATTTAATTTCTATTTCGATAGAAATGATTTCTGATTTCAATTATTTCTATTTCCATAGAAATGATTTCTGATTTCAATTATTTATATTTCCATAGAAATTATTTCAGATTTCAATTATTTCTAATTCCATAAAAATAATTTTCAATTTCAATTAGTTCTATTTCCACAGAAATTATTTCCAATTTGAATTATTTCAATTTCCACAGAAATAATTCCATCACAATTAAAACTCGATTCAAACAAAAACGCACCAACCCTTACAATAAAAACCAACTAATCGTTTCAACATAAAAAAAATGAAGTTTCACACGTCAAAACAAAAACCACACCCCATAAGCAACAATTCTCAAAATAACGAGCCTAATATCGAACAAATGACTTCAACGCTTCAACAAAAAACAAGAAGAAATTTCCTTACGCGGAATTCCTCGCGGTGTACTCCGATTATGAAAAATAAACAAGACAATGCAATTATTCCTAATAATCAGGTGGAAAACGAACAAACAAAAAACCGTAGCCAAGAACAGAAGAACTGTTCTAAGAGAGCGAGAAAATGGAGGTTAAAACCTAGACTGAAAGGGTTCGTCTGTGGAACTCGAGGATGGAGAAGCCCTTCCCCCCACTCCGCCCAAACAAACCCGAACAAACCCAAACAAACTCAAACAAACAAAGTCAAACAAAAAAACCCAAACAAACAAAGTCAAACAAAAAAACCCAAACAAACAAAGTCAAACAAAAAAACCCAAACAAACAAAGTCAAACAAAAAAACCCAAACAAAAAAACCGAAATAAAAAAACCGAAACAAACAAAGCCAAACAAACAAACCCAAACAAAACCCAAACAAACAAACCCAAACAAACAAACCCAAACAAAAAACCCAAACAAACAAACCCAAACAAAAAATCCAAACAAACAAACCCAAACAAAAAACCCAAACAAACAAACCCAAACAAAGAAACCCAAAGACCCAAACAACCCCAAACAAACAAACCGAAAAAAACCAATTAAAACCCAAACAAACAAACCCAAACAAACCGAGACTGACAGGGTTTCGCCTGCGCAACTCGAGAATAGAGAACCCCTCCCCCCACTCCGCCATACCCCAATACGTCACAGAGACGAATGACAATAAAAAGGGCCAAAGTCCTCGGATCGGCAAACCCTTAAGGGTGCACGAGTAAAGCCTTTTGTCGATTGGAAAGAGCGTAGATCCAGGATATTTCTCTACCCTCATTTGTGGAGGTCGAATGGAGGCGACCACGCGGAGTTTCTAAGTTCACCTTATCTGTGGCAGCCCCTGTAATAAGCCGCGATCCGAGACCGTTTATATTCCGCAAAATGCGCTCGCACACTCGTGAACTACGTTCGTATAGCAACCCAAGGGAGCGAAATAAGGGAAGGGGGGTTGCGATGGGTCAAGTCAGATATCCCAATGTACGTGTGTGAGTTGAAAGTGCTCGAGGCCCTTCGCCGACACACGTACGAAAACGCTTGCAATTACAAGCTGGTCAACATGTAATTATCCCCAATGACCATAAATTATCGAATTTTTATGCGCAACATTCTTAATTACCCTTTGAATTAACATCAATCAACCCCCCTTAATTACACGGTGCTACGACGACGCTGGCCAATATTCGTCGTTTCATACACGAGGAGAGGACCCCGAAGATCGAAACAGCCTGCGGAGACCTCGATCCTCGCTTACCAATCCCTTCATTCCTCTTTTATTTCGTCATTGATTGATTGAACGGTCTGCTAGGATTGTCCGTATTTTTTAACGATTTTTACGCATTTTTTGGTCGATTCGCACTCGATTGTTTTTTTTTTATCGACTCTGAAGGAAAAAGAAAAAGATTTTTTTTCAATGTGCAATTCGAATGAATTTTTTATCGAATATGGCTATTTTTAAAAAATATGGCTATTTTTATCCAAATAGTAATTTTTAGTAAATGGTATTGATTAATAGTGAATAATACTGAATAATATTGAATAATAGTGAATTTCACTGAATAATAATAATAATGGCGAATGTGTACAACCTAAAATAGTAATAAAAATTATTCAACGCAAAAAAAATGTTTTTTTTTTAAATAAACACGATTTGAAATTTGTCATCGAAAGATATGTTTGACTTATCAATTTCTAAAAATTAGAAACATGAAAATAAAAACAAATATTTAACACATTAATTGAAAAAAAAATGAAAAAAGAATCAAATTATTAATTTAAAAAAATGAAAAATATGAAAATAGGAACGAATAAAAAATCAATCGAGCAATCAAAAGTCGATTAAAACAAGAAGCAATCGAACAAAATCAAATTAATAATTCTGATAATGCAATACCTCTGGTTTTACGAAAATTACGTTCGACTCAGATGAAAATTATCCCGAAATTATTTTTATCAATGTCGCGTTACGGAAATATCGTGCTGATCGATAATTGGTCTGCGCTGTTGTGTCCCGTGAGTTTTTCGTGCAAAGGCGCCCCAGCGAGGTTCGGAATTCCGAGCTTGTAAACGACCCAAAATTTCGCCGGATCGTCCCCTCATTTCGCGAGCATTAAAGAGATTGTTAGGAGCCAAACGGCCTCATAATAAAAACCAGATGCGTAAGGTCTGTCCGGCTACCAGAATAGAACTCAATGTACACTGACGTGATCAGACGTGGGGGATCTTCAAGACGAATTGAAGCCACTTTTTCCGATCTGATTTTCCTCTGACCTCAAAATTCGCCATCAATAGTTACGATCTTCCCTATTTTCTGATACCATGATAATCGGAATTGAATGACGTCATATCATCGAAAAGAAACAAAAATTAAAATTTTGACGTGCCTCCATATGATTTTTTTCCACTGCCAAAGTTGTAAATTGTTTATTACAATTTTAATTATTGCTTGCTTTTCATCCTTTTGTTCAGTTTCATTATCTTCTATTTTTTTACTTGTTTCCATTCGTCGAATTTATTAGGTATTTACTTTTTTGTCAATTTATTAATGATTGAAAATAACGTGCTATTTTGTTTTTAAAATGTATGTTTTACTTGTATTTTTATTATTTACACATTTTCCATAATTGTTTTTTATTTAATTTTATTCATTTTTATTACTTTATTATTTATTTATCCATTCATCATTCACTCTTCCAATTACTCACTATTATTTTTCGAACTTATGATTCACTATCGGTCGTCGACGCATTTTCCATTATTCGTTTTTTATTTATTGGTTTTTTATTTAATTACGTAATAAATGATTAATTATTTAATCTACATAGAACATACGTACTACTATTTCTTTTTTATTTGCTCTTCACTCCTGTCGTTTTAATTGCATGCTCTTATTTATTTTATCTTATTATTAACGCGATTCCATCAATCCAATAAAAAATAAATAAAGATATATAATACCACTAATAATAATTCCTATAAAAAAGATCAAATAAAAATAGTAATTAATTCTGTTAAAAAATCGTTTCCAACTCAACGAATTACCAATCAATCATAAGGAAACAAAAATTACAAAAAATACAAAAAAAATTACAAAAAATACAAAAAAAATATTTTTAAAAAATCGGGTACTCGACTCTTCATCGGCGAACTTTCTATCCATAATACCCGAAATATTATCGACCAAATAACGAAAAAAAAAATTCCGGCTTTTCGTCCAACGGTCAAAGAGTTTTTTTTTTTTGTTTCTCGTCTGTTCGATGGGCGGTGTCCCGTTTATATCACAGCTGAGAATTCTCGAAACTGGGGATGTGCACCTAATATTTGCTCGCTCGTCTGGAGGAATAGGTATTCTTCCTTCACGAAAATGTATCCGGCTCTGATGGATCTATGTAATTTCCACGATTCCCCAATTCCGTCTGGACGTCTGTCTGACGTATCACGGGTTGCAGCTACTTACACTTGTATACCTATAGCTACTTTGTATCTGTCCATCTCTCTATCCCTCTATCACAATATATATGTGGCTTAACGATTGCTCGGTGGGCGTTCCCGTGTGTTGTACATTTCTCCCTTCGGTATAATCAGACACCTCTCATTATATTGCATTTAAATCAGCTTCGTTCTCTCGCCTATGTGCTACTTGATCGACTTCTCGAATACCCAGCTATTATATTCTTCAAACTCAATTGTATAATCACCACTCAAATTCTTCTTTAATTATGTATATATGTATATATATATACAGGGTGTCCGAATGGATAATCTTGAAATTCGTTATAGTATATCTTATGCCCATTCAGAAAAAAATACGAAAAAAAATTTATCATATTTGCCAAAGTTATGATATTTTTTAAAGTCTAATTTTTTTTACCTTTTTTCACTTTCATGAACACGACGATCAGAAATAAATCAATTACATCGGTTTTTTGATCGTCGAGTTCATAAAAGTGGAATAAGGCTAAAAAATAGACTCTTTAAAAGAAGGCATAACTTAGGTACTACTTATGATATATTTTGTTTCGTATATTTTTTTGAACGGCCATAAGTTATACTATAAGACATTTCAAGGTCTTATATTTCTATAAATATATATATTTCAGTTCTACCGGAAATTTCTGTCTATTTTTGCAATAACACAAAATATGAATTTTTTCACCGTCAATAAACTTTATGAAATTATATAATTGCTATTATTGTTAATGATTTCTTGCCCAGGCATAAGGGAATTTATTTATCCCTTTTTTTTCATTTTAATTTTTGGGTTTTTATTTTTTTAATTTCTATTTTTCATTTTATTTTCATGGTTTAATTTTTGATTTTTAATCAACTTTGTTTCGGTTAATTTGCTATGTTAGTATGCATACATTAAACGGTAAAAATAGAGAGCCGACCTTGTATCTTGCAAAAAGGAATTAAGCATTCGGGAAAAGAATAAAAATTCCATATTTCGTTCCCCTGGATGAAACCAATTAAATTCGGTATGTGAACACTCGTGAAAAAAAACTTTTTTCCAGGTAGAATGAAACTGCATTTGTTCACTCGAAAATGCAGGTTCATTTTTTTTCTCAATGGCGAGCTACGGAAAAAATGTTTTTTCAGAAGCGTTTCGTATTCATAATTTGATTATTTTCATTGTGCCCTGCTCAAATTGAAATTTTGATTTTTTTCCCAGATTGCACGGTTTTATTTCGCGTAAAGAAAATACGCTATATTTTTTTAAACAACTTTTTTTTTATAGAAATTATAACGATAGAAAAAAATTATAACGAATTTAACTTATAACCATGAAAATATATAATTAAATAAATTGTAACGAATTAACGATATAAATTACCAATTATATTATTTTAGACAACTAGATTCCGAGGACAGAGGTAAAGAGAGGGAGAGAGGAAGAGGAAAAGAGGAATGTTCATAAATTGATTATTAATTTATGGTCAACTAATTAACTTTGGGTCACGTTAAAAACTATAATAAAAACTAGAATTATTTTTAAAAGAATAAAAAATAATAATTAAAACAATACAAAGTAATGGTAAAAAAATAATTAATAATAATAAAAAAATAATTACAATAAAATAAAGAGAAATACATTTAAAGATGACTAGTTACTAAAGTAACTGAAGTCATCAGGGTAACTGATGAACATACACAAATAAATCATACACAGTGAGAAAAAAAAAGAGAGAGAAAAAGATCGAGGGGCGGGGGGGGGATAGAATGAAAGATCGTGAGCAACGGATGAGCGCCAACTATTCAACGGTGATTCACCTTCGACCCCTCCTTTCAAATGGGTCTCGCGTGACAGAAAAATCTGAGCGAGCGAACACCCAGGATTATTAAATATCCGGTTTAGCGTCGATGTTTGGGTTTATTACACATGCACGTCGTGTAAAAATGGCTATACACATTCGTCGATTTATCAATGCAGAGAAAATCTTGTTTTTATGTCTTTTTGACATTTATTTAGGCGTGTCGGTTTATGCATGTGTATAGTGTAGCTAGGATTGATTACCATCGCCACGCAAACCTCTAAAACTCTCAATAAAGTGTACAAACAAATGAGACTTTTTTTTTGGTTTTTCGAGTGAATTTTTAATTTTGGTGACGTAATTTTATTTCAATTCGAAACGTGAAACTTTTCGATGTTTTTGAAAATTATGCAGCTTGGCTGCTGGAGAACGGTTAGAACAGATATTCTTACTTATTGTATTTTTGTATCTCATTATATTTCTTATAACAAATTATTTATTTTAAGACAAAAAAAACTAGTCTTTTTCGCCTATGAAGATCATATTGCCTAAGACATGACAAAGTTTTTTTTATAATAATCTTTAATCAATAAATAACTTTTTTCTTTTCTTTCTATTTTTGAAGAAAAAATGGCATTATTGTTAATAACGTTTATTAATGTTGAGGTTTTTTAAAATTAAATAAACTTGTTAAATCGTTTGATTAAGAGACCTAATTAAATTTGTTAAACTTGGTAATTCATAAAGGTACAAAACATTGATTAAATCCGTTAATTCATGAAGATATATAAATTTGTTAAATTAATTACGAAAATAATTTAATAAAACTTATCAAATTAAATTAAACTTAACGATTAATAAAAATTCAATTTAATTTAACAAATTAATAAATAATCTAAAAACGAGGAAAATAAATTACGTTCGTGTCGAAGTCGAATTTTCAATGGAATTTCAAGGAAACCGAAAGCACTCGAGGTGAAATATTGAACCTAGAAAAAAAAAGGTAAAAAAGAAATGGCCAATTGGACGGGTGCCTGGATTCTCGGCGCGTTTACTGCACTTAGACCCTTCGCGCTCGAAGACCACACTCAATGATCCATCCAGTCGTTCGTCATATTGGAGCGTGTGGGGCTTTACAAGATAAGACGAAAAAAATAAAAATCATTAAAAAAAAAAGCAACGCTTTAAGTATTGGACTCGGGCCAGCGCAAAAATAGAAGCAGATGTTGTTAGTTGCGTTTCGAATGCTCGCGTTTCGAGACCCGAGACGCCGGCTTCTTTCACGCCGAGATTCCAGAGGAACGAAAGAACGTCGAGAATGAGCAGGGAGAAAGAACGATGAGAGTGATTGTATAAAATGCGAAAAGTGTAAAATCTCGGAGAGCTGACACGTCCTGGCTCTGAACTCTTAAAAAAGAGCGTCACCCAACATCAAGATGGAAGGAGATTTTCATTGGCCTTGAAACGTTTTACCAACACGTTTAGCCAACCAAGGGATAATTGAAACATTTCAATCTGAAAAAATCGCTTTCAGAGGAGTTTTTCCAAAAAAGATTAGTTTTTTAGGAATCAGTGAAAAGTCATCCAGTTATTTAATTTTTTGTACATTTTAACTTGATAAATATGTGGAAATTCAAATTTGCTACAACCAATTGGAGAGAGAAAGAAATTACAAATTTTGTTTGATTTTTCAACTTTTCAGAAACCCTTTTGTACAAGAAACAAATCATTAAAATAATTCAATCTAAAAAAATAGCTTTGAAGTTTCAATAAATCGACACCAAAAAAAGATCGTCGAAATGCAAACATTATTCTTCTAAATTTTTTATTTTCATTATCATTTTCCCTATCATATTTTTCTTCGTATTAATTATTTAAAATTTCATTTTTCCCATTATCATTAAATCTTTTCTTATTACACTTATTATAACTGTTATATTCTATAATATTTAATTATTCCTCTTATTGCTATCATTATTCTTATTATTATTATATATTGTGACATACTCTTTAACATATATTTAATATCTCATTTTTCTTATTACGTATCATCCATAAAACATTTCTTGTCATTCGAAAAAAAAAATTAGACAAACTGTTCGCCCGGTTCTTTCTCCAAACATTGATCCTTTCCCTTCGTTTTAAATTGCTGCAAGCAACCAACGATTTTTCGACATTAAGTCTAAGTAAGCCTAAGCTCCACGTGATAAAAAATGTACGAAACTTTGGCGTCTCGAGAAATAGAGGGTCCGTGTGTGCGCGTGTGTAGAGCATATATTTATACAGGGTGTCCCGGCTAAAAACGTCATCTCTGAAATGGGGGGTAGGGGGTGAAATTCTAAGACGATTGATATAAGCATGTATGGGTCCCAGATGAACCCCTGAATTGTTATAAATTTTTTACGGCAGCCAATCGGACGCGCCCGAGCCGGAGAGTCCGCATGGTGGGGGTACCGCGCCTCCGGGCACTAGCGAACGTGCGTGTCGCTCAGCGACGTAGGCCTGCCTCCGGGCGCGTCTCATTGGCTACCGTAAAAAATTAATAATAATTCAGGGCTTGATCTGGGACCCATACATGCTTATATCAATCGTCTTAGAATTTTATCCCCTACCTCCCGTTTCGGGGATGACATTCTTAGCTGGGACACCCTGTATACACATTAAGAGAGAAAGAGAGAGAGAGAGAAATTTATATATATATATATATATATATATATATATATATATACATAAAGAGAGAGAGAGAGAGAGAAATTTATATATATATATATATATAAATATATATATACATATATTGGCTCTCATGTCCGTGTAGAAGTATAGCGAACGCAAGTTTTTGCTTTGAAGTCGAAAGATTAACGGGGGCAGAGCTC
Organism: Ophioninae sp. B BG-2022a; assembly: GCA_030522765.1. NCBI lineage: Eukaryota > Metazoa > Arthropoda > Insecta > Hymenoptera > Ichneumonidae > Ophioninae sp. B BG-2022a. The sequence continues at coordinate 9,667 of JAPYZJ010000894.1, forward strand.
CGCGAGATGCTCTCGCTCCTTTATAATTTTCTGTGTCTGCGCATTCCTTAACAGCTGCTCCGAGGAGTTTCGTCAGAGTTTCGACATGCTCGCCCGCGGAGTGCCGCGAGCATTTACTGCCGCGCACGCAACACATATGTGACTCCCATACGTATACTTACGAAGAGAGAGAGAGCGGGGCGGGGGGGGGGGGGGGGGAAGAGAGGGGGGGGGGGGAGAGGGAGAAAAGAGCCCTTCGTTTAATTAGCGATCGTCGTGTTCGCGGCGCGACGCTTTTTGTCAGGCCGTCGACGAGCCATCGTTCCGCAAAGTCTCGCCAGACTTGGCTGAATTACGATTGAATTAGAGGCGAAAGTCCGGAGAAAAAAATTGCCTACGTATGCACTGTACAATCAATTCGCGTCGACCGAAGAAAAGCGACGTGGCAATTAGAGCTATCGACGTCTGCGAGTCCCCAAAAAGAAACTTACACCTGTAGTATCTTCGAAATGATCGATTTCGAATTTTGTAGATGTTTGTTTTTTTTTGTGGAAGTTTTCAATCGCTAAGTTGATGAAAATTTGGGAAAGTGAAGATTTGGAAGTAGGAGTCGAAATTGAAAATATTATGGACAGCTATAAGGAAGCGGGAAATGTAACCGGTTGATGGGATTCAGAGGATTTTAGATTTTTTGGAAACGAGAATATAAAGATTTTTTTTTCAATAAGAATTTTGTTGTGAAAATACACGAAATATATATGTATTTTTTTTCAGGAGAGTTTGAAATGAAAATTTAATTTTTACTGGAAGAAATTAATTTCCCAAATTTGGCTAATTTTCTTGGCTCAAATCAGTCGAAAAGTAGTACATTTTCGAATCTCAAATCCGTTCTAGAAAATTTTTCAAAATTCGGTAAATTCTCTTGGCTCGAATGAGTCAAAGAAAATTTACTAAAATTTGGTAAATTTTCTTGTCTAGAATCAGTCAAAGAAAATTTACTAAAATTTGGTAAATTTTCTTATCTCGTATCAGTCAAAGAAAATTAGCTAAAATTTCGTAAATTTTCTTGTCTCGAATCAGTCAAAGAAAATTAACTAAAATTTGGTACATTTTCTTGTCTCGAATCAGTCAAAGAAAATTACCTAAAATTTAGTAAATTTTCCTGTCCCGAATCGTTCAAAGAAAATTAACTAAAATTTGATACATTTTCTAGTTCCAAATGAGTCCAAGAAAATCATCCAAACTTGTAAACCCAAACAAACCCAAACAAACCCAAACACTATCTTTGCACTCTACGATGTCACAGGAATAATTTTTCTTTGTTTGGGTTTGCAATTAGTAATTTTGTAAAATAGCGGAATTTCGTCACTATCATTCCGAGCAGTTTGAACAAAAAATGAAGTTTAGGCTCGCTCCTTGACGATGCCATATATCTGTAGGCCTCCTCACATAGACAGCCACCCACACACTTACCGATCGTTACAAGGATCCGTACACGATCCAGCGAGCACCGACTAGTGTCCGATGTTGGTTGAAACAATGGGATGGACGATTCCTTTCAGATCACGATTCCTCGGGATGCTCGGTTGACATGGCGGAGGGTTCGGCCGAGGAGGAACAGAGCAGTACCGCTGCACCCGCATCGCCACCAGCCGATCTACGTACACTGAGCACCCAATTGTCGTCGGCGCCCTATCATCACCGGCACTTACAGCCACCGACGCGTCTTCATCCACGACACCAGACTAACATGTTGGCTACTGCCGCACCGCCGAGACACAGCCACAACAACATGCTGTCACATCAGGTCAAAACGGAAGCTGATATGGACGCACCTTGCGACTTGCCGCTGAACTTGAAGAGCGAGGTTAGTCCAGTCCCTAATTCTTCCATCTTCCATTTTCTCGATCAGATTGCGATTTTTGGTTATCAATCGATAAAAATCGATTTTGGTTATCGAACGATAAAAAAAATTTAAATAGATACTTGGATAAGAACGATAAAAAAATCAATTAATAAAGAAATAGAAACAGTCATTTTCATCAGAATGATCAGATATCAATCGATAAAAAAATTGAAAGTTAAATTTCGATCGGGTCGATCGGAAAATCAGTCGATGAAAAAAATTGAAATAGAAATTTCGATCGGGACGATTGGATAATCAATCGATTAAAAAAAATTGAAATAGAAATTTCGATCGGCTCGATCGGAAAATCAATCGATAAAAAAATAAAAATTGAAAATCGATACAATCGGTAAAAAAATATAAATAGAAAATCGATGCGATTGATAAAAATATATATATAGAATGGCAAAAAAGTTTCATCGTTACGAGTTATTGATAAGAGCATCGTGATAGGGTTCGCGAATCACAACGTTTTAACGTTATTATCGGTTGACTGAAAACTGGTATTTATAGAAATAATTACAAGAATCATTTTCAAATTTTAAATTTATTTATATAAATTATTTGCGGTTTTTTAAATTTCAACTTTAAAAATAAATTAGAAATTAGCAAATAATTTTCCAGGTTGCGTAACAAAAATCTTCATTCACGTAATGATCGGTATTTTTTTACAATCGAAAACTCTAATTGATCGAGTGCACGAGATCGGGGGGAATTCAATCTAAATTGATCAGCGAGCTTGGCACTCGTTCTCTTCGCTGGCTCTTCGTGTTTCCAGGTGAATTCGGATTACGATACAAAGAAGATAGAGCTGGGCAATCGGGTCCAGCGAGTATTCGGTTGCAGGTTCAATATTTCTCCTTCCCTCCATTCCATCCTCTCTCTCTCTCTTTCTCTCTCATCCTTTCTTTATTCCACATTAGTCACAACCTACGAAAAAAATTTCGTAGCAGCTCTAAATTCCCATTCAATTCATTCTTATTCTTAAGATTTGACGAAACATTTTTCTGTTTTTCTTTTTCGTTACGTGTTAAATTTATTTAAAAAAAAATTCTAATTCCTTTTTTATAAAATTAAATAATATTAATTTTTGTTTCTTACTTGTTATTGTCAAACAAAAAATACTAAGACGAATGTCGTAAAATCCACTGAACAAGTTTGAAGGTAATCAAAAGTCAAGTCAATGCATTCATTAAATATCCATATAGCAGTATTTATAAACTTGAAAGAAATGTCAAAATTCGATCATTTTCTACAAACCAATCGCCAATTAAATATAAATTGAAATTAAATAGAAAATATATATTTCCGAAATTTTATATTTTCTCCTCAAAACATTCAACCCAAATTAATTTTTTTATCTCAAGATCGTTCAAGATTCAAAAAATCCCAACGAGGACAAAATACTCTTTTCCTTCAGACACATCTTTGAGAATGGATCGCGTGAGGGAGGATCCCACCTACCGTGAAAGAGTAGGAAGAACAAATGGACACAAGGCCGACGTAAATTATTGCTAAACTTGTGAAGAAAAATTGCCGAGGAATCTCTTCATTTATGGTAGGTGGATGGACCATAGTAAGAAGCTTTGGAGATCCTCCTGGAAAAGCAGTCTCATCCGTTTCCACGTTGATCCGTGTCCATCTATTACGCTATTATCCTCCCTGCAAACATGATATCTATCCCCGGACTAAGTACATCCAAGAGAGATGGAAAAGGGCCAATGTACCAAAACGAGAGAGCAAGAGCGATGCGTTCGCTAAATGCCTGCAGTTCACATCCCTAATCTCTTCGTGTCTCCATTTCCCTACGCATTTATTAATACCAGAAAGAACCAGACGAAAAAAAAATTCGGGTCTGAACCGTCGAACTACCTGAGCATAAATTAGTCAGTACGAGTTCCTGAGTCCTGGAGGGATCCAACGGTATCCTATATGAACCCAATGCTAGCCAATGAGGACCCATAAACGACCTAGGGACCCTATCAGGATTCAATATGGATTCTTCATGTAGAAACTCCACATTGAAATCCAAGTGGATTCTTCATTTCCTGATCAATGCTGGTCCAGAATTCTACCACTCTTCGAAACGAAACTTTCTTAAATGTCGAAAGAGAATGGTTGGCAGGTGACGATGTAGTACAGGGGCTCCAATGCTCATTGGATCTGAATCAGGAAATGGGTACATGGTGATCCAATTGAACTCCTATGATAAGCATGGATAGATTATAAAAAAAAAAGAATTGGACGACGACCCAACGATCTTGGAAGATAATCAAAGACGTTTGAGAGATCCTTAACCTCGAATGTAAAAAATCAAGAATTTCAAAACCGTTTCGGCCTAGATTTCCAAAGCTTGGATGCAATAATCGCGTGCGTTCTCGAGTACAGATTTGACGTTTGAAAATGGTGATGGTAGCTCGGGGCTTGACGGAGGAGGGTGTCTCGTTTTGTGACGAGGATCATGGGTGGCAGAGAAATACGTCAAGGGGGAGGGTAGAAGAGCGCGAGAGAGAGAGAGAAGGCCTTAAGGCACATTCTTCCTTGATGGTCCCGAGACCCACCAGCATCAGCCGTAAGAGCATCTGTCAAGAAAGTGATTGAAGGCAAACGATCGAGGCGTGGGCAAATCTAACCTCCTTGAGTCAACGTCACACCACCCAATAATGCATATAGTGGCTCGAAAACATCCAACATGCGCATATAAAAAGACGTCGAAGGTGAGGGAAGAGAGAAGGGGGGAGGTGGAACGAGAGGGTGTCTCGCGTTCCCCTCCGGCAAAGATCTCATTACCTCCGAGGCTCATTTCAGCGTCTCAATTGCATCTCGATCGAATTTCACCAATTACGATTATTATAATCGTTGCTTCGAGAGCTTCCATGGGGAGAAAAAGGAAGGAGAGAGAGAGAGAAAGAGAAGTTCGATAACGACGGTTGATTCGACGAAGAGGGAAGATCGCGTGAGAGGTTATTTGACGGGTGTGCGCGCGTGAGGAGAAAAGCCCCGGAGGGACCCTCGACTCGTGTTGGAACGAAGGGAATCCGGTTACCTTATCGCGTGCGGATATAAAAATATTGTTTACATTCGTCGTAATGACGTTCGGTGTGAGCATGTAATAACCATGAAGCAGGTGCGTTCGTATTATATATACAAGAGTACGGGCGATTTTCAAAACAATCAAGCACTCGAACACCGTCCGAGTAACGGGCCTCCACGCTTGAAATTATTTACACCTCAATCGAACACATATTCGAACTCAGATAAGTACGAAGAAAAGTTGTAAGAATATCGTTTAAAAAATTAAAACATTCGCAATGAACCGGCTTGAAGTCGTAAAAAAAAGACAACATTTATGTGGAACGTATTGCAATAACGGGGTCAGAAATTCACAAGCAATTGCAGATCGTTGAAAACGAGTTTTTTTGGGTGAAAAATATTGATAAACGATGGAGTTTTTGGGTAAAGAATAAAACACTCATATCGATCATCAACGAAGCATTGCTGGAAATTGTTTGGTTCTCCAGTTTTCATTTAATAGCGTCATTGAAAAATGGACACCCAAAAGGACTGGTATTTCCGCGTAATGGACTCTTTATGTCATCCATTTCCCTATTTCTATCAGAATGAACTGTTTGGTTATCCATATGTCAATTTATATCAGCTTTGAAAAATGGACAACTTCCACAACTGGTCAGCTTTGAAAAATGGACAATGGACTTCAATACTTTCTATGACTGAAATTCCTCTGGTTTTGAATTCCCAACTGATATCAACATAAAGAATTGGAAAACCAAAACCTACTGAACCCTTTTGGTTCTTCCATTTCCCAATCGACCTTAATATCCCTAATAGCCCATCCAAAACCCTAAAGATTTCTTCAACAATCTCCATCACTATAATTCACCCACCAACTCCCATCCCCCTTCAAGTGTTCTTCCCATTATCGATGTCAAAAGAACTTGCCACTTCCCGACGAGTGACGTATCCGGACAAAAATTCGGAAAACTGTCGATAGAAATAACACGAGGGGAGTGTCGTTCTTTTCAACGGCATAAAACGCAATGTTCCGAATGGCAAAACGAAAAAAGTAGTGATTGATCGAGAACATATGTAGACGTCTATACGTGTGTCAAATAATACATATATGTATGGGATACAAATGGCAACATCGACTTATCCTGTAGGGTGCTTTACCGCATCGTCATTCCAACTTGTCGTGGTCACTGGCTTCATACGAGTCCACATTGCACACGAGAATCCAGGAGGTTGTGTTTTGCACCGGATAGCTGGCATACGACTGATGGAATATTTATCAATGGATTAATTTTGGTGATTGGCGAGAGAAAGCAAGCGGACAATCGTGGTGATCTCTTTGTACCGATTAAACCTAAAAGTACTTTTCAATCTGGCTTTCTCATCCTGCTGCATCTCCCCCCCTCCTCATTCTCTCTCCGAACATTTTTTCGCTGGTCGCTCGATCTACAGCCATAGCGAAGAATCGTTTTGCATGTATGTACTCTGCGATGTTTCATACATCAAAAGAACTGCGTTTTTTTCCATTAGTTTGGAATTTGATTAAATTGAAAATCTGTCAATTTAGGAAAAAGCATCCGACAGCTTATATTGACGTCGGGGGCATTACACGTGTGTGTGTGGTATGAGGGGTAGATGTGTACGTGGATCGGAGCAAACGTGAAAAAGGAATGGGAAGGAGAGAGTGAACGGTGGTGCGCGGACCACCGATGGTTTATACTGATAACCCCCTTGTCTGCTCATCGTGACGTCGTCGCGGTCGCACCTCCTCCTCCGACGTCCCTCAACGACGAAGCTCACTCTCCTTTTACCAGAATTAATCACCGCTCCGCCAGTGGCGCTGTGCGAAGTAGAACGTCAGCGTATGCGCTCTTTAAGCTCGTCAGAGCCTCATTTTAGCTTTTTTCATGCTGGTGCAATCCTTCCGTATACGAGGGACCAGGAATTGCAAAAATAAAAAAGGAAGAGAAATAACGGGAGGAAAAAGATTCACTTGACAACCGAACAACAGTGGAAGGCAGCTTGTGAATGAATTCGTTAATGGTAGACTCCCTTGGCATGTTCAATTTCACGCGTGGACGTACCGATTAACGCATAGATTGGATTTGCGGCTAAAAGAAAAGCATAATGAAAGACCAGGAAAAGAGAGACAGTCGACGGTCCTCTTTTGTCGCTCATCAAAAACGGTCATTCCCATTTTATCCTCGACGAGTTTCCGAGAAGCGTTAAACGTCGCCGATTTAATTGTACAGCCTCGTATCCGCAGCGTTCATTGCGTTTTGGCTAGAAGTCTGGACACGGTGTTTAGCAATCAAGAATTGCCAAGCCTGGAAGACACGGTGTCCGTTTTAACGAGGATCAATGTTGGAAGGGTTGGCAAGTCCATCGAATGGATTTAGGGTTGATGGAACCATCGGTTGCCTAGGACAGCCAAAGAACCTCGAATTGATGTCGTCACGCCTAAGATGGTATATTTGGTTAGATGCAGCAGTCTCGTTTAAGTCCTTCGACCTCTGCTCGAATTGGATAGACGTTGAAAAGCAACCACGATAAACTGCCAACTTCTGGTTTCCACCAAGCGTTTTCGCAGTCCTTTGCCACAAACCTGGTTTCTAAAGGACACGTGTGGATCTTGGCTAAACTAATGGTGAATTTAATTTCGTACTCTATCCGGCCAAAGATCAAGGACGAACTTGAGACGAGGCCTGTAGGTATCTCGTCTACCTACCTGTCAACCAAATGCAAGTGGATGGCTATGAGCTGACCGTCACCACGTCTCGGTTTAGGTACTTTCTCGGTGCCATGTGTAGGGTTTGTCGCAGAGACCAATGTCACCGCGGCGTGCGGGTCCCCCTTTCAAAGTAGTATACCACTGTTGCCGGCTACCAACGGCCCTGCTCCTCTATTACCTACGAAACTCTAGGAAACTCCGGCGAGAACTCCACCGCGCCGAGAATAGTGTGTCCAAGAGGAAGAGTGGAAACGGCGACGGCCAAAGGCAGCCCACTTCCTCTCTCTTCCTCTCTCCCATCGTCAGAACTCCCTGGCGGTGCCAAATAACAATGTTGAATCTCATAAACAAGGAGACAAGACAAATACCCGTTGGTCAGTGTTGCCCGGGGGTCGCGAAGTGGACAGAGTCCGTTCCACCACCGGCAACCCTTCATCCTTCTCCTTTTGCTCTCCGACGGTCACCCGGTGCGAGACTCCGCTGGTAATTTCACGGTGTCTTGCATCCCTGAGCGAACCCCTGGCTGAGTCGTAGCCCCCCCCCTCCTCTTGCCGCTGTCGCATACACCCCCGGACCCCTCCTCGCTCCTTCACTCGGAGCCGTGTCTTTCTCGACCTACTCCTACTACCCGAGGCTTCCCAACGTCACGTACATCCACTCGCCAACCGCGACGATTCTCACATTATTATGAGCCCTGCACGGCGCAACGGATGATACCACCCTTGGACCGTACCAACCTTCACTTAACTTTTAGCCCTGTGCAGCTTTGGACCAAGAATCAAAGTTCTCGAAGGGACGACACTCCAGAGGATGAGAGGAAGAATACGGGTTGATATTGGGGTACGGAGCTGGGGTGCTGATCAACGTTGAACACACACTGGTTGCACTTTACTAGCAATTGGGTGACGAAAGTAGCTTTTTCACAATTCGCGCTAATATGTGGTTCTACAATAGTCAATTTTCCGACAAAATCCTTCAACGTTGCAACTGCTCAGGAGTATTTGATCGCTAAGAACCGCGTTGGTCCAAGATTGGAGATACGGACACACGGAAGAAGAGGAGGTAGAGTTTGCTACTATTTATTCATACGAATGATGTCACGCTTTCGGAATATGGCGACAGCCCCATCCCCAATGAATTAATCGATCGAGGACTTTAAACGAATTAAGGATGATCAATGTTCCGAGGCTGTACGTCACGAAGTTGCGGAAGAAGCGTTTGTGAACTAAATTCGAAAATACATAGCGCTGTGGAGGGTTGAAAGGGTCGCCATTAGCCACTTTCTCGTAAGACAGCTTCGCGTCTACCAAACGTAAATTTGTGCCCGATGACCAAAGGGTGGACACACTCCGACAAATTACATCGGCAACTCGAATCTAGCGAGCCGCTCGAAAGTTTTTCCTTCCTCGACCGCGACGACGACGCCGACGACGACGTTGGCTACGACCAAGGTGAAGATGGAGGTCCGTGAACGCCGCCGCGAATCATAAATCAAATTATCCGAAGAGATTAGATTTCTGTTTGGCTATATGTGCGAGCTGTGGAGTTTAAAGGACAGACACTACCCCCTAGCCTAGCTCAGTCAAGGGTTGTGTATAAGGGTGTCCAGCGAATCGAGGCTGCTACGGAGGACTCAAGCTTTCGGTTCTCTTCCTCATCAGTCCTTCCACGGTCCTTCTCCAACCACCCCACAGCCTTTCAACCACCCAGCCTCGTCTTGCTCCCTTCGGTTTGAGCCAAGGTCCGCTCCTTCGCGGTGGTGCACTGCAAGGTCCAACATTAGTTAACGATTAATCAAGGCGCTTGTAGCTCAACATATATCATTAAACTAGTTAGGGAAGTAGGGTCGGCCAAGTGTGCTGACCACTGGCTAGCTTCCCACCCCTCCCTTCTCATCCAACGTTCACCCCAGTTTCACCCACTTTGCCACCCTTGCTCGACCAACACGGCTCAGCCGCACGCTCCTCGGTAACAATCCCCGTACACCTCCCCTGGTCACCCAACGGACCAACGTTCGCGCGTCCTTTGGCGAAGCACGGTAACCATCCCACTTTGGCGACGTGCTCACGTACCCAGCCAAACTCTTAGAGACTCCGTGCAATTTTAGCTTCACCGGCTACAGCTTTTCCAACTGTCGCTCCTTCATCGTTCACCAACTTTGGGAGCTCCTCCTTGAGGTACCCTCTTCTCACCCTCTTACTTTGCGCAGTCTGCGGATTGCCGTTTAAGATCCGGTTAAAACGAGAACGTAAACTTTACCAACTTGGTGAAAAATCTTGATGATTGGAAGTTCCCGAAAAAGCAGAGGAATCAATGAGACTCGTTGAAAGACATTTTGATGAATTAGGATTTTCACCATGGCCAATGTAGAATCCGTACTAGCAACCCAAATGGTTCGTTATAGGTAAACGCAGCGTCGAAGGGCTTACAGGTAGGATATATTTAATTCAAGGTGTAGAGTAGCCAAAGTTCCGAACGTTACTTCTCTTCGTCCCCGGTACGTTAAATTAATAATGGCCAGTCCGCGTGTGCGAACAGAGGGCTTCTGATATACGTACATCCCACGAGGACCCGGTGATCAGCTTATACTTCCTCCAATCCTTCTCAGCTGCATTTTCGTTCATGGAATTTAGCCACTTTTGAACGTTAATCGTCGAACATAATTCGAACCTGGTCACCCATTTGCATTCTCTCGCAGATTGGCTCCGTACTTCCAAGGTTGGCTCGTTGAACATTCCTCCGTTGCGCAGACTTGCGAAAGTTGGGTTATCATTCATAAGGCCACGTATAATTGATTTGAAATAAATTTCATGGACATTTTGGCAGGTTTCATGCCGCTAAGTCCTGATACATGTTCCCTCTAGTTCGGGGTTGTACACCACCCACGACCGATAAGTTCGCCCTCGGAGCTTTCTCTCTCCCTCTCGTATGACCACCCCGGATCTCCTTCAGTTTTAACCATTGGTAGAGACGCCGCGTTCCTCACGGTATAGCCTCTCGCGCACCCGCGGGCGTCCCTTATAAATCCTGCAGGACTCCTGCAGGCACTAATGTACGACTGTTTGCGGGTATAACTTGGCCCCAACACGAAGGATAGGGAGATGGTGTTTCCAGTACAAGCTAAGCCAGGCTAAAGGCTCGCTAGACCGAGCCATTCCTCACCGTCCTACTCGTAGCGCCTCGGCCAAGCTCCCTCTTTGCCTCGACCCTACCGCTTGTCTTTGCTTCTTATCCCTGAGCAAACGTGGTCAGCGCGAGGACGGATTTATTGATGGATTTATGACTTCTTACGTCCATGAGAGATCCTTTGTTCTCTTGGGTTTACCTACCCTAAGATTCTGGGCTTTTCCTATCAATATTGGCAACCCTCATTGAGGACACTTCCAACCGATGGCCCATCATTGTATTACCACAAAAATCATCTGGGCCCCCCTCATTCCTGCCCTTCTGTCTTTCACCATCGACGCTGAACGTGGCTATAACTTTGGGTGGCATTTGTTTGAACACCACTGTCCTTCCTGAGAGATAGTATTAAATCGTAGTACCTCTCTCGCCAGTGGTTCGGACAGACTCGCACCCGTGCCCGGGAGCCAGCTATACAGTGCAGCGCTAGCAGTGTCCGGCGGTGTCGTCCGCAAACGTTTGCTCCCCAAACAAACTCTCCGCTACTCGTATCTCTGCAACTTCTCCTATTCTCTCATGCGAAAACGACGAGGCTCTGTTTTACTATATAAATTAGGCGCTCGTCCTAAGTACAGAATGGAAAGGAACTGTCCAGCCGCTACAAATTGTGATCGGTAAGAATTCTGGAGCGGAGTTTCTTCTGGAAGATTGATGGTAGGGAGCCCAATAGCTGGGTTGTTTTTTACGACGTATCTTAAAGCACAAAATCTTGATGTATCTTGACAGCCAGCTTGGTGATGGAACAGATACTTAGAAAGTATCGTAAAGCAGGGAATCTTGATGGGCTTGATGACAGTTAGTCTAACGGCCGAGCGGTCTCGTGCGAAGTATCCCAAAGCAAGAATCTTGATGTGTCCTGATGGCAGAGAATGCTGGCAGTTTCTTCCAAAGCCTCCTGAAGCTAAAAAATCTCTATGTATCTTGATGACAGCGAGCCTAGCAACCCGAGCAGTTTTGACAGCTGGCCTATCATGCAGTTTATTCCAAAACTAATAGTCCGAATGTTGGAAAACGAATAGCCAGGCTTTGGCCATTCCATCTGTTCACCACTGCAATAATGAAAAATCGAAGGACGTTCTTCGCGCAGAGTTGGACTCAAGCAAATCCAGCGGATGTTTCTCAACCGGACGGTTCCTTGGAGTTATTAAAGGCTTCGGCGAGTCGGCGAGGTCCGATGAGGACGTCCCAGCGAAATTGGTACTCGGACACTGGTCAACATTTAAACCACGTCGTTCCTCGTTTTCAGCGGGATGTGTTTGCCAATGAAGGGGTTTTCTGTTCCCGAAGGACGACGAGAAACGCGGGAGTTAGGAGAGCGGCGTCGTGAGCCCCCGCAAGCTCGAGCATTGAAGCAACGGGGCACAGAGCCACCGAGCAATGTCCAAGAATAAGATAATCCCCCAGCACACACCGCAACCCGTTCTCGTCCTCGTCCAGCACTCAGTATTAATGTTTGCTCGTGATATCTGTTACCAGACGTTACCAGTACATATAACTGGATCCTCTCGTTCAAGAGAAGCGAAGAAAGAGAGGGAGGCAGGATGTGGAAGAGACGGAGGGACTGAGACAGTCCCAGGGAGTTCCAGAGAGGGTATACCCATTCGAGCTTACGCCATGTTTGGATATTAGCTGACCACTGAGATTAGGAACTTCCTTCGACGTGGAGGTTATACCCGGTGCCACCCGTTTTCCTCCGGCCGCCTCCACCCAACCAGCGATAACGTCGTCTCGCTATATTCACTTCGTTCTACCAGCTTCATCCAAGTTCATCGGTAATAGAGAATACGGAAGCAAATTGCAAGCTCGCGGTCGACCAATTTGCCGCCCATGGTCAAGGAGCTCCTATCTCTCTGGCACTTACAAATCTATATACTCCTCCAAGTAAATTTGTCGAATGGCAAATTCCACGGGATCTCGTAAAACTTGTTCCAGATCGAAAGAAAAATTTGTACTTCTACGGTATTGAAGTTGGCAGCTTATTAAGTTTTCGATTCTGGCTCCCAACTTCATCATTCTCGTCAACGACGTTTTCATCCGTGTTTATACGTAACGAGCACTTTTAGTCCGGCTCTTGACGCTCCCCGGGAATTTATTGTTCGTCGTAACACGGTGGCGAGAACGATGACACACCAGCGTTACACCGCATGACGGACTGCTGCTTTTTGCCGTTCCCGCTTTTGCCGATTCGCTCGACAGGGGGCGCTCGCGTGTGCGTTTCAAACTCATGGCCGGATCAGAGAGAGAACTTCGAGCATGCTTAACTTATCCCGCATATTTACATTGTCCGACGTTACAATTAAACGTTCGTGCGTGGCATCGACCGTGGCAAATTCCGTTCGTTTAATGGCTTTTGCTACGGCCTTCTCGCTCGTTCTCTTTCTCTCTCTCCCTCTTTCTACCTCTCTTTGTCTCTGTCCTGCTCCATCATGATTCGTTCTCCCATTTCTTTTGATGGCTCATATATTCCTCCAGTCCGTTTCTCTCCGCAATGCGAGCTGATGCTGTCTTTATGGAAAGTTCGTACGCTAGTAAAAAGATAGGCCTGGCTGTTCGATAAATTCCTAACTGGTATTGCTTTGGATTGTCAATGTTTGATCGCGTCCATTCCTCTCTTTTCTGCGATTTCGCTGAGCAGTTCTTACAAAGGATTCTAAAAACAGGATCTTGAAGTATTTTGATGACAGTGAGCCTGGCAGTCCTGAAGTTTCTTCCAGAGTATCTTGAAAACTAGAATGTTGAAGTATCTTGATGACAGCAAGCCTGAGAATCAGGTATTTTCACGGTACAGTAGTCGACACGAAAGCCAGCAAGGAAATAAGACAAGCTAGGATTGCCGGTGAAGTACGTATGGCGTGCGTGCGAGACACCACTAGGACTAGGAACATTTCATCGAATCGTTATCAGACCTTCTCACTGCCTAGGCGTTGTTTGCAGATTATCGTACCACCTCTCCTTCACCCGACAATGCGATAGTGATGTTGGCTCGTGGTCCCGGCTTTGGTCTGCGATCTGCTCGGACGGAAACGGCCCTTCGGGATTGTCGCGGCTTCGGCATTCCTGATCCCTGCATGCTCGTCGCATTCACTGAACACACGTACCAACCAAGAGCTAGTTTCCATTCGGATCATGCAATGAATATCGTACGGAATACTTTAAACTACCATCGGTTATAGCTATCTCAGAAGGATCATTCAGCAATCCATCAGGGGTAACTTTACGAGGTGGCCGCCAGTTACGAATTTCTATCAACTTCCGTCAAGTGTACAAAAGGTCAAACTACGAATAAATTCAATTGATCGTTGCTCGTATCAGGAAGGCTGCTTTGACGCGGCACTTTCGAAAATCCAAGGTTCAACGATGCATTCGATGCGCCATAACCTCGAATAGGTCCTTCATTGACGGAAGGCCTGGGGCTATCGTTTTCCAAGCCTGTCGTTGTCAGCTCTAGCTGCTTTACATTTTCCAACATTTCGGTGATAAATTTGACTACATTCCGATTCAGGGCGTGAGACTCTGACGAAACAATGGATAACATCGAGCTGCCTGGACAGAGTACCCCAGGACTCCGGAGTGTTAGTTTCTCAGAGAGGATTCTGGATTCTCTTCTTCAGTCGCTATCTCCAGACTTGCCTGGATCTATCTTTTATTAGCATCCCCTAGAAGCTATTTCGCGACACCACCACCATCACCAACACCTCCCCTATCCTCCTCGCTATCGTCCTAAACCATCATCCTAGAGTTTCCTTTCCAACATTACCCCCATACCCCATCAAACCTCTCGACCTACACAACCTCTTTTCGTACTTCAACCTAAAGTAGCACCTCCGACTCGTACTCCCGTCGCATACATTCCACCAGTAATTCCATATATACATTCATGTATACAACGAGGACACTGCATCAGGCCATACCACCATCCAATGTAGGAGTACCAACAGAAGTGCGTATTTACGAGCGTTCCCGTCCATAAAGCAACCTCGCGCCTGATTTTGATACATTCTCCGAGCTGGGCACTATCTCACGCGCGAATACGACCTACGTAGCGATGTATATACTCCAGCCGGATTTATGGAGATGCTCGACGCGCGGGAGAAACTTGCCGGCTCACTCTTTGCCTCCAGCAAATACAACCAAACGACGATCGTATCGCCTTCTTTCTTCACTACTGTCTTCTTCTGGCTACTTTGGCTCTAACATCGATTTTCCGGATCTTTCGATCTCGTCGAGATAGCTGGAAGGTCGTTCTGATACGTTGAAAACGATTTTTGGTTCGATCAAGCGGAACTGGAAAACGTTGGGGTCTCAACTGGATAATGTTTTACTTTGGTTGTAAAAAATTGGTATCTTGTTTATTGGAAATTACAGTTATTTTTGGAATGGTCGAAAAAAGTCTTTCGTTGGATTTGATTTTGTTCCTGTATTTTTTGGAATGTGCAGTGGATCGATGTTTCTCAGGGACAGAAACAGCAGGATCTAGGTTTGATCTTAATGGTTTCTAATTTAGACAAGGAAAAACTCTTCTCTTTTGGGACTGAGAAATTTAGAAGTTAAATCCAGATCCTTTCTTTTTCCAATTTCCAAAAAAGGAATTCCTCTTTCTTAAGACCAGAACCCAAACAAACCCAAATCAGATCTTGGAATTTGCCTCCATAGGACCAATAAATTCAAAATCCAGATCAGATGCTCCCCTTTTTCAATTTCCAAAAATCAAGCAACCTTGGAGCCAAATAAAGGATCCAGATAAGATCCAAGTTTTCAACTTTCCACTTGATGCTTTCGAAGATTCTATACGTTGTTTTTAATTTTTTTACAACAATTCGTCCCGGGTGTTTTCGATTCGAAACGAGCGGTCGATCCAGGACGATCCTTGGGGAAATATACCGTTCCCGAAAAATATATACGTGGAGTACAGAGACGAAAAAAAAACAAAAAAAAAAATTGTTTATACGTGTGTGCACGACTCGAGGATTGGGCGTGCTTGCTTATGCGTGAATAAATGTATATGGATGAAATATATGCGACGGGGAAAAAGGGTGACCGATTCACTTGACGATGTGTGCGAGCCCCCGACGATCTCCATACACGTTACTGTATGTATTCATAAAGCAGCGATGGGCAAAGGGAGCATTGGTCCGAAGTATCGGGGGTGCTGTATACCTCCGGCTATCTCTCTCCCCATCATCCACCCCCTCATGTATCGCGCCCTCTACCTATGTATCTCGTAATCACAATATTATGCCGAAATTGGGAGGGTCCAGTTTCCCATTTCTATTTTAATGACTTCGGGGATTTCGGCATGGTGAACGGGTGCAAAAAAAAAAGAGTATACTGTGTCGAAACTAGGGGTGAAAAAGGGTGTCAAGTGTCATCGAGAAAAATCGTTGCATTACTTTCACTCGAAATCGGAAAAAATGCTAAAGTGGGGGTTGAGGGTTGGAGGATTGGACAATACTCGGATGGGTGACCGCTTGAGATCGTGTGACCTTTTGGGAGAACTTGAGGAAGAAGGCAATCAACTAAAGGAACTCAATTTAATTCATTGAAGGAAGGAACTCGAGAATAAAATGAGGAAGACAGTCAAAAAATTTTCCAAAATTCAATTTTAGCGCGACGAATGTTTTTTTTCTACGGTAGGAATGATTAAAGTCAACTTGGAAAATTGTTTTCAGTGATATCGAGATCGACCCTGTGAAATTTTGCTTTTTCATATAGAGAGAGGTTTGGGGTTGTGTAGTCATCGGCCATTGAATTCACAGATGAAATAATTTTGGGGTTCGTGTATTGAACGAAGCAAAAAATATTTTTTTTTATTCGTTTAACATTTGAACACCAAAATTTAACGATTCGTTCGCTGCAAGGGTAGTGTAATTTTCCGAGCGACTGCTTTCATTTACAGTGTCAATGAACACCGATTAATTCTTTTCTTTTCTCGTTATTGCTGTGATCAACATTCGAGAGGTAAATATTAATGTTTTGTTCTCGTGCGTTAACTACTGGTTTCCAGAAAACAGCTCGATTTTTCATATTTTTTTCCTGATTAGGGCATCATCACGAGGTCGCGATTTTATAATTTATTAATCCACAGTCGTAATTGATTTGAGTATTTTCCTCAAAAAAAAAAAATGTTTAAGCAATTATATTTATATTAATTTCGAATTTATCAGAAGTTAAAAATTCAAAAAATTTATTTTCAGTATATTAATCAAAATTTGGTACGACTGTATACTTTATTTAAACTTAGTAAATTATGAAGATGGCCAACTCTATCAAAACAATTCGATATTTTATTTAATTGTCAAAATTTTCACGAAATCGATTATTCAAATTTAAATTAAGCTGCCAGGCAATATTTATATTAATTATACTGCCAAAAATAATATAATATTTTTGCAATATAATTAACAAAATTATATTAGCAAAAAAAAACGATTCTTCAATTTTGGAATTTTACCAAGCTTTTTAAGGATTCTCGATTTACCTGGATTTCGCATAATTTTTTATTATGTTTTTTGACATTACGTAAAAGTTGATCAAACGTAAAAGCCATTTGCATTTCCGGTCTTTCAAAGTATCCTACTCCATTTATATAAAAAAAAAAGTTTTTGGGACCACGAAGAAAAGTCTCGTTTCACATTAGTCTACGGAAAACAGACTTTTCACACGTTTATGTATATATTTGCATGAATTAACGCACGATAAGAATAAGTACGCGAAACTCTGCCAATTATGTTCCGTTGGACGGTGCGGCCTCGGAGGTCGTCACGCGGGAGGTTGGCGTTGGGGGATGAACGGCTTTTTGCGTAACTTGGGGAGCAAAGCCCCGTTCGAGGCTGTGATCCCCGCCGCCGCAGACTCAAAATAAACGGGGGCCCCGCATTAGCATAATAAATGTTGCAATTATCGTCGTAATTGCTCAAGTTGTTGCCAACTTATTTCAATCTTAATACCGTTCCCGAGGCATGACTTCGCCCAAAATCCTAAAAGCTTTGACTTCGGATGAAATAAAAAAAAATTCAAGTGCTCAACATCGGGAATTCCTTTTTTAAGTACAGAAAGTTCGAGTCCTAATTATCGCTCAAATCATCTTGATAAAAAATACTTTTTTGAGAGCTTTCGTCATCGGAGGTTTATATAAAGCTTTTATCATCGAAGCTTTATATAAAGCTTTTATAATCGAAAATTTACATAATGTTTTTATCATCGAAGCTTTATATAAAGCTTTTATAATCGAAAATTTACATAATGTTTTTATCATCGAAGCTTTATATAAAGCTTTTATAATCGAAGCTTTAGATAATGTTTTTATCATCGAAGCTTTATATAAAGCTTTTATGATCGTAGATTTATCGTAGATCGTCAAAGCTCCACCGTCAACTTTCGTTATCATATTTCCAGCTAAAACTTTCGTCATCAAAGCTTCCTTCAAAGCTTTCGCTCTGAAAAAAAGCTCAAAATTCCTCAAAACCGGAAATTCTTCAAAGCTCAAAATTCCTCAAAGCTCGAAATTTCTCTAAACTCAAAATTCCTCAAAGCTCAAAATTCCTCAAAGCTCAAAATTCCTCAAAGCTCAAAATTCCTCAAAGCTCAAAACTCCGCAAATCTCAAAATTCCTCAAAGCTCAAAACTCCTCAAATCTCAAAATTCCTCAAATCTCAAAATTCCTCAAAGCTCAAAATTCCTCAAAGCTCAAAACTCCTCAAATCTCAAAATTCCTCAAATCTCAAAATTCCTCAAAGCTCAAAATTCCTCAAATCTCAAAATTCCTCAGAGCTCAAAATTCCTCAAAACTCAAAATTCCTCAAAGCTCAAAATTCCTCATACGTGCCGCAGAAAATTCCGCGCAGCTTCCAGCCGGTCGCGACCATCAAGGGTTGGTAGGGCTCTCTCTTGCCTCCCATTTGCCAGGACCTCTGGAGCTCTTTTAAGGGGTCCTCGAAGAGTCGCCCGAGAATCAGATAGTCTGCGAAGTTCCCAAAACTTTTTAGCTTGAATTAATCACCGGAAGATGGTGATTGCGGAGTCTCTTCTTATTAAATTGCGAGTCCGGCCATTTATTTCGGCGTACCGGTGGAACGCCATGGCGAGGAGGGGGAAGAGGGGGGGGGAGAAAAGAGGGGGTACTCGGGAAAAGGTAGCCACCATTCTCTTCCCCTCTCCTCGCGAACGTTCACGTCGCGGCCGCAAAAGCAATTATCGGGAGCTGAGGTATTCGTCCACTGGCATGGGTAATAATTATTATGTCGCTGACCATCGCTAGTCTCGTCGTATATATATATATATATATATTTACAAGCTCATATTTCGAAGCACGATGTTACAAACGTATGATCTTTGTGTATGGAGCATTTCAAGATCATTCAACGGAGTCATGAAAATCTTATCTCTCTGGCATGTACACCAACATTTTGTTAAAATGATTTTTATCAGGAATGGAAATTACTTTCTGTAATTAATTTACATTGAATCGTTCGAGACTCGAAATATTCGAGGAACGACTGATTATTTGCGAGACGAAGTGAATTTTTAAAAACTATTATTTTTAATTGAGATTGGGGAATAAATAATGTTTCAGTCTGTAATAATATTTAATACTATTGAATTGTAATAAATCACTGTTGTATTCGTTACATTGGTTCGTGATCATTATAATTTGGTGGGTAATAATTATTTGATTATGTCGAAAAATGAACAATATTTGATTTAGCAACTGATGAAAAAAAAATACGTTGGCACGATCACTGATGAAAACCACGTTTTTATTTATCACATTTTTCATTGGTAATTTCGACCCAGTTTACTGTCAATGATTTTATAATTTAAAAAACAGTATATAATTTTATGTTTTAAATAATGAAATAAATAACATAGATGGGCTGTCGGAGAGTGCTCGTGTTTTCCAACATTTTTATTGACAAATTTCGAACCGAAAAACTTAGTCGTAATTTATTAATTACTTGAAAATAAATTATGCACTTGGAGTTTCAAAATAATTTTTTTAAATGACACTGACATCATGACTTTTGAAAAAAATTTAACTATATTAACAGATTCAACACAGCAAAATTTTTATGGAAAAATTTCGAACTGAGGGATTTAGTCTTAATAATCCAATAGCGTGAAAAAAAAGTTCTAATTTAATTTTTCAAGTAAACAAAAGAAAAACAAAAATAAAGCAATGGCTGTTAGAAAAAGTTTTTCTTTCACTAAGAATTCATTGAAAAATTTCGAGCTGAGGGACTTTATTCCATTTGGTGTTTTTTAATTGAATTTTCATTGGAGGCAAATGAAAAAAGGAATGATCGAAATATCGGTGGTTGTGAGTGGTCGATTCGGATCGAAAAGCCCTGTGGGTGTTATGGAGTGGAGAGGGGGAGATGGACAGATGACCGCCGTCGACCACTCGATTTGTCGACAGTCATTTCGTAGTTTTGATGATCTGCCGCGCTCGCGGTTCTGTCTGTACGTTATCAGGTTTGGTAAAATAACTAACTAAAGTCCGCTCACTCCTGGTCACCGCACGGACACACGCATACGTCAATACACATCGTCGAATGAACGGTTAGCCACAATTCTTTCCAATTCGTTTATACGTATCGATTTACATGCGTAAATATAAACCTGCGATCCATTGGCGAAACAACGCCACAAATACAAAAATCTAGGGAAATTGTATCGTGCGATCTTGAGGGCGAAAAAATCTCTAGACCAATTCATAAAAGTTACAATAAAAAAGAGACAATCGAGGTAAAGATAAAATCAAGAAATATCCTTGCCAATCTATGAATTAAGAATTTTTTAAAATTATTCGTAATTCCCTAGGATGAGAAAAAAAATTGGGTGGCCTGGAAAAATCGTAGAAAATTACTGGTCTGAAAAAAATTGATAAAAAATTAGGAGTGTTAATCAAAGTTTAGTAAAAAAACTTATGATAATTCTAGATCGATGAAAAACAAAAAATACGATAAATAATAAATTGAATTCATTAATAAATAAAAATGTCAACATTTTCAAAACTAAAAACTACAAAAATCATTCCAAATCATTCGTATTTAAATCCCACTTATAAAAATCCAAAAAAAAAACGTTTAAAAAAAATTCATTCAAAAATACATTTTTGAATTGCAAAAATAATAACTCCCGGTCCCAAAAAAAATCCATTCGTTGATTTAATTCCCCTATTCTTCCCCTCTCTCTTCCAAGATAACTCTATTTTTTCGCCATCCTTGAATGATGAAAATTTCGTGAAAAAATTGGCCATTAGCTCTGCACTCAAAACTCGTGTATACGAAAATGCTTTTATAACGTGGCTCATCCACAGCTGTTTCAGCAAGTACTAAGCTTAAACCCCATGAATCAGAGGTAAAGTGGCGTATCCGAAGTCTTTTCGGAGGTTGCGATTTACGCCCTTTAGTCGGTCGATCCATTTATATTTTCAAACCGGTGTACACGATTTCACCGATTCTTTTTGTTCACGATCAAAACGTTTCTCGTCATTCAATCCAAATCGTTCTTACTGCGTCCGTGTGGATGCTTTTTTTAGTTCCAGCGTCCTCCCACACCACAATTTCGAATGGAACTCGAAATAAAATCCCCCCTCCCTCCCCTCGCCCCTTCTCGGTCCACCCTACACCCCCCTCGCTCTCGTTTCATTTACGAGGCAATTTTTATGGCATCCGTACATTTTCGTACTTAATTCGAAAGAAACGGAGACCGAGAGAGTGCGAGGGAGAAGAAAAGAGGGAAAGAGCAGCCGGTGCGAATGCGATTTCGAGGCGTGACTTTTAACGGTCATGCCACGTTACTCGGCACCTATCGCGTACATAAATTTTCTATTATGAAAATATAATCGGACGTTTCGTACGCTAAGAAAAAAACAAACATTGGAAGAAAAAAAAAACGGCAGAAAATTAATTTGCATTTCGCTTTCTCATCGTCCTACCACTGCCTCG
Organism: Ophioninae sp. B BG-2022a; assembly: GCA_030522765.1. Classification (NCBI taxonomy): domain Eukaryota; kingdom Metazoa; phylum Arthropoda; class Insecta; order Hymenoptera; family Ichneumonidae; species Ophioninae sp. B BG-2022a. The sequence goes on from JAPYZJ010000894.1 coordinate 31,445, forward strand.
ATCCGACCCCGCAAAACCCTTAGCCCGAGAGTTTCGCGCTCGAAACAGTAACGTCTGGGATACAATTTTTTTGAAATAAGAAAGAATTGTGATAAATAATTCGATATAATTAATGTTTTAACTGTAATTAAATAGTTTTGTTATTTGACTTTGGTGACCCAAACAAACCCAAACAATAACGGTTTGGATACCATTTTTTTAAATAATAGACCGAAAGAATGGTGATAAATATTTCGAAATACTTAATGCTTTAACTGTAATTTAATAGTTTTGTTATTTGACTTTGTTGACCCAAACAAACCCAAACGAGAGTCACAGAATTAAGAAATAAATTGATGAGAGCAGGGTTTCAAACTGGTATAGAATGATCGTCAACAAAGAGTTTGTTCTTTTGTATTTTGTTTACAAAAAATATAAAAACTTCGTTTTTTAATATTTTTTTTTCTTTAGCTTTTAAGCCCTCAATTTTCCATTTTTTTATTGGCCATCCAATTACGCCATTCTGTTCGCCAAGTCCATCAACCCAAACAAACCCAAACGTGAATCACGAAATCGTAAAATGTATAATAAATACGATTTTTTTCACTGTTAAATGTTAAATTAAAAAACCCCATTAACAATTGATCAGGATATCTCCTCGCTCTTTCTTCGCATATTTATCGTTCTCCACTTTCTCCAGTTCCACAAATCAATGATTTTTTATTTCCGTTATCCAATGAAGTAATCCTCTTCACCAACTTTCCTAACCCATACAAACCCAAACACCAAACAAAAAAATCTATCAAAAAAAAATCCTCTTTTTAATCCGTTCTTTCTTATTATTCTTCATCACAGAAATTTATATATTCTCTTCAGTCATCTAAGCCCCGAAGAGAATCAATGTAAATAGTATCCTAATACTATTTTGCAATACTTTCATGACAATTGTCCATAATGATACGTGTCTGCATCGAACCATAAATGCATAACCATACGTGTACATAAACATACAAATATACAAGTATCCATCTCATTCCATCAGAATTCATTTCGAAGACTTCGATCTTCGAGGACAGTCTCGATAAAATACTTCGTTACAACATTACGTTGATGGCACGAGACCGGAATAACCTTTTCCCAATATGCATACGTTTCAACGAAATGCATATTTCACGTGGACAGGTATTACACAATGAACGTTCGGAGTTATATGAACCCCTGATGGATTCTAGATATCTCATTACAACGCTATTGACCTGAATCTCTTATTATTCGTCGGTGCAACTGTGGTCTATTATCAGCCAGAAGTATCTACGGGGGGGGGGCCATATTGCAACGATTACATGTATATGCCCAAGAAATGTTTATTTGTATATATATGTATATATAAATTTGTATATATATATATATATATATATGTAAATTTATATACGTATGTATGTGCTATAATATTCTCCTCTTCACGTACCGGTTCGTAACTCATTACGCATATACCCGGATGAAAATAATCATTACACGTCCATTGAGGAACGAGACGAGAGAGGGCCAATTTTATATTCCGCATATGATATGCCTCGGGTGAATGCGAGTCTGATGACGATTAGTAGCCCTTGGCATCCTTAATGACCGACAGAGACTGCCACTCGTGATCCTCTTTGGTGTGGGTGTGCATTGCATATCTCTCCCAGCTCTGTCTTTATCTCTCTTCGTCCTCCGTTCTTTCTGCTTATTCATACTGAGCCTATAAATACAAATTTATACGTTGCTTGATCGGATCGATGAGGAAAAAAAAAAAAATCAAAGCTGATTCGTAGGTGATCGACTGGTTCTGACTCGTGTTCGATATATTATTCGAGTCGCCGGATTTTTATTTATTCGCTATTTTTTTTGCGATTGTTTGAATTATCGGACGGTAGACGGAGCGGTGACCGCTCAGGAGAGCGGATAGTCGAAAGATCAGTGGAAGCCTTTTGAAGAACTTGACGGATAGATTAGAATGCGCAGCGGGGAATTGAAAAATTTGGGGGGTCCATCTATTCTGGCATGGGTTTTTCACAGTTTCCTTGTGCCCTCTTGATAACTTCGAGTTGTCCCAAACTGTTCGCGGTTTTTGGGAATGAATTTCTAGTCTTCGAACAACATTTTTAAATATCACCATCCCCCCTACCCCCTCATCGTGTACTATATTTTTTGTCTAGATTATTCAAAATTCATTAATTGCTGATTATTTCACGAGAAGCGCGCCGTTTGTGCAAAGTGGTTGAAAAATGGACTAGGACGAGAACAAATCGGTTATATCGGATTGGGAATAGTGCAGTTGGGTTTGGAGCACGTCGGAATTCGTAAAAGCAATCGGGAGCTCGAACGAGGGTGTCCGTTGTAAACGCCGACAAGTCGGTATATGTGCTACTTTGATCACGGGGTTTTGGCCGGTAGGGGTTGAATCGGAAGGGCATAAAGAGAACCAGAGAGAGAAAGAGTGAAGGGGGAGGGGATGGAAAATAGCTTAGCGCCCTTGTCCGCGGTGTCCGTGGAGGAATCGCGAGTGAGAGTCATCTGAATCCTGTCGACTCTGCGTATCACGCCTGTCAGCAGGATCCCATTTCTGCGTCTACGTACGACCGTACGTATTTTCCATTCGCCTGTTTGTATCTCCGGGTGCAACATCGTGTTGGTGCACGTCGCTCGGAGCGTATAACAGTAATCGCGGTTAAAGGCTCAGATGGAAAAGTGGAAAAGCGAATAATCGTCCGACGAGGCGATCCCCAC
>JAPYZJ010000895.1:0-34187 GCA_030522765.1 Ophioninae sp. B BG-2022a
GGAGTCCGAAATCCTAAAGGAAAAAAAGTTATTCATGATTTAGTGAAAAAACTAATTTTCCCCAAAAATCGAAAAAAATTTTCGATTTTTAATATTTTTCTAAATGGTCAATTTTGATGTAATTTCATCCCCTGAACACGAATCAACCATCAATTTTCCCCAAAACCCAAAATTTCCATGAAAAAATCGTGAAAAACCTCTAAAAACGCGATTTTTTTGCCATGTGCCAATATATCTAATATTTAGGGGTTGGATTCTTTGATGACTGACCCATTGGGCTCCTACCAAACATATCGAACGAACCGGAGTGACCAGGAGAATAAAATACGGGAGAAGCGAGTTGGGCGGAAGGGGCGAGTATCGAGTGGTCAACGTTTGGTCGGGATGTAGGAAGTTGGAAATCAGGCGAGAAGCCACTCTCGGGCAATGTCTGTTCGGTTGTAGAGATAGCGGAAAACGCACCGTATAACGCGTGTACTCGGGAACGGAAAGGTAGGAAAGCGACCCACGCCCTCGCACGCTTCTACCGACGTGGACTATAGCCTATAAATTGTCCCGGGCTGCAGCACGCGCGGTTATACCACGCGAGAGAGACTCGTGTACCTTGCGACGCAATAATCCAAGACCGGACCCAATGTATAACCCGCGTTTGTCCCGGACAAACCGTAAGTTTAAATTAAATAGGCGCACATGTCGGAACTCGAGAGCTCGGACGTCTGGCGACTCGCGTTGGTGAAACCTCCGTCGAGACCTCCAATAGCTGAAAACAGCGATCAAGAATCCGGCCGGACAACTGCCGGATCTTGATTGCCCACTTGGAAGCTTGATGGAATCAAAAGGCTTGCCGTGACGAATGGTTCAATATTCTTCAGGCCAGATCCAATATTAGGTATCCAATGTTTGGGTTTGTTTAGGTTTGGTTGAGAGATTCTCTCGTCTAGACCCAATATTGGGTATCCAAAACGTATCCAAAGTCGGCAGGAATAGAGCTGGCTTCGGGGTAGCTCTCATTGAAGGTAATTGTCGAAAGAGCCAAGCTGGTATACCGAGGAAGCCTTCGTTCATTGGATCAGGGGTAATAACACGGTATGACGGTTGACACACGGCTGGAACGGAGATAAAGGACACGGGCGACTGGTGGTATGCGCCGAATGGTATTAGTAGTCAGTTACGTGGCACGTGGGGTGGGCAAACTCGAAGAAACCGCAGCGCGAGTGTCCGATCTCGCGAGGGACCGAAAAGAGTCAATTATATATTGTCCAGTTTGTTATGGAAAATCGTATTGGGTGGTTGAACACACATTTGCGAGTCATTGTATCCAGTCGTGGTTCAGAGGGAGAAAAAAGAAAAGGACAAAGCGAGATAGTCAAGCTCGGAGTTATTTATACGACGAAAATATATCGGCTGGCTCTATTATTACGGAACCCAGCGTGGTATGTCGTTTAGTCGTGGCCAGTGGGCAGACCGAAACTACGTTGGCGAACAATTCTACGTTTAAGGCGAATCCTGATCGTAAATCCCCAAACCGGTCACCCGGCCCTAAATTATTAATCATCGAACGTTCGCTAATTCGTTCGCTTTGGAACTTTGATTTTTGGAGAAAAAAAAACAACGCTGGCATCGAAGATTGACAAATGCACGATTGCTAAAAGTGCATCTCCGAAGCAGGGGATTCCGTGTGCTACACGCGACCCGAGAAAGTCACCGATTATCGGCCCACCGCGGATCCCCCTCAACGTCCGTACTATTTACATGAAATTTACATCTGGCAATGGCTTCCGCACTGCGCAAGACACGCAGAGCTCGAAGCAAGCGCGAGCTGTGAACTGGGCGGAGGACACATCGCAGACTCGTGAAATCTGATGATACGGTGACCCACTGTCACGTGGGAAACACCTCTGGAGAACCGGAGACCCCGTCTCGCGGCATAATTAGGCCGGAGAACCGAACATTTTTATTTGAAAAGTGGAGATCTGATTTGAACTGGAAACCAAGTCTGGAGAACCTTTTGTGGATCAAATGAGAAAAGTTGGATTTTTTCGGATCAACCTCTCCGGAGAAAGTCGAAAGCAACGAGATTCGAAGAATGACATTTTTGTCGATCCAGGAGTCAAAAAATGAAGCACAATGGGACACGATGTTAAAGATCTGATTACGATTTACGATGTTTGAATTTGAAATAAGCCAATCAATGGTGAATAATTCATAATGAGGAGGGGAAACGATGGGATTGGTATACGATGCGGGGTCACGAGACCCACCTGCTTCTCTCGAGACTCGCTACTGTCACCTCTGCCGTAACAGCTCGTTCTATTATTAGGATTGGCGCGGAGTACGCACACCTTTCCTCAGGTCCTGCGAAGCTTTTGCGCCTCGTGGACAAACGTGCAAATGTGGGCTATGTGACCCCGCATCCTACGTAAGGCTGTATCGCTCCTTCTCTCTCTCTCTCTCGGTTTGTCGTTCGCGAGAAAGCCGTGGCTTATTACGAAGGCATTAATCGCCCACTCGAATCGACCCCCTCGATTTCACAGATGCGGAACGCCGTTTTATTTTCATTATTATTAATTACCCTCGTTTGTTCGATGAAACACTTTTTTTTTCATCGTTTTTTTAATCTTTTTTCAACGAAACATCGAGAACACCGAAATCCGGTAATCGTTCGACTACCATTTCCGAATGTTCGAGGAGTATAAACCTTCTTGGTTTACCGGTCAATTGAGATACATTGACTTATCGCTCCAACACCCACACGGCTCATTCGGTATCTCGGTTTTCACGCCTTTCGTTTTGCTCGATATTTCGCACCGGAAATCGTCCGAAAGTAAACTTTCTACTTCCGGTTGTTTGTTTTGGTTTTGGTTGATCGACGGATGAGCCGATACTTCATTCTTTTCATCGTGTTACATCGAGGAAGCTTTCCCCATCTGGCAGACGTTTCCGAGCTTCCTCTTTCTTCTGATTCGATTGTCTGGATCGTTGATTAATGAAAAACAAAAAAAATCGAAATGACTTTTTTATGCGAATATAATGAAACCTACGAGAGGTAGAGAGAGAAATGAAACGAGGTCTGGAAAATTCTCTCGTTTGATTGTGCCATGACTCAAGCGCGATTCCCATTAAATTGTTCTCGCTTGTCCTGATAATTGAAGTCAGCTGTTTTGAATCGCCCCGTTACCGGGCTAATGAAAAGCCATCGAGGGAGAGTATAAAACCTCGTGAAGCATGCACGAACCCGATACCTCGTTCGTTTGGGTTCGGATGCGCGGAAGAGTGCACCAGAAACCGTAACGTGGGAAATACATATTAAACGTAACATCGTGCGCGAGATAAACGATTTCTAACGTCGCGTTCCTCTGACCCAAGCCTAAGGAAATTTTCTCATATGGCACACGTTACGAGAAGACCGCCCATGTGTACTCCTTTGCAGCTGGATATTTATTAACTGGTACACACGCATGAGATTAAGGATTTACCGGTCGTGTATTCCCGTGTGAAATATACTCACAGGATATTAAACAAAAATGGACTATTTTTCAATTCATCAACGTTTCTTTTCTATTATCGTTCCAATTTTCACTCACCACGGAGAAAGCTTTGATTTTGGCCTTTATTCTTCTTTCATTCGTAAACCACAGGGAAAAGTATACTTCGAGGATATTTCTTACGAAAAAATAATAAATTTTGGTGGCAAATATTTTTCATAGAAAAATTAGCTCAATTTGTATTATTAATTAATATTAATTAATTATATACATATATATAATAAAATTATTACAATAATAACGATGATTATTCTGTCGTTTTTGATTGAAGGTAGTAAAAGAATCAAGAGTTCCATGATTGTAGAATAATACCGAGAGATTTTCAAGACTCGAACGAATGATCGCCATTTATCGAGCCGAGCCCAAGACGAGAATCACGTAACCGAGTCTTGAGAATTTTCAGTTGGTCTCTGGGTCATTGGGTGAATTTGCTATTGGGTCCGGTCTGCTTTCTATGCAACGCACGTACTCACACATTTTCTTCGTTGGTAATAGGAGTCTCGAGTAAAGTATCTCGTCTTCTCGAGACGTGCGATGACCGTTATCTTGAGAAAACGTATGCAGCTCCTACCCTGAATCAGTCAGCTTCGGCAAAGTTCCCTGGGTCGGGTCTATTATCGCCTGTTAGAACGCGATATACACCCGATGGATCCTCGCAATTGTAGTTATACCACGCCACGAGTATTTTATCGTCTATACGTGATCCTTCGTCTCGACGATCTCGCTTCGAGGCGAGCCATCACGCGAGAAGAAACATCTCATTTTCGACAAATTTAACGAGCTTGATTTTATTATTTATCTATCAGCATCATTTCAAATTGAAGACATTTGGGTTTGTTTGGGTTCGATCCAAATCACTTCGAATCGAAGAAATTTTGATTCATATTGACCCATTGAAATAAATCGTCCGAATCAATTTATTTATAAAGTTATTTATTCTTTATCGACAGTCGATAAAAACGGCTTCGAGAATAATCGTAGAAACGCTCGCGAAGCCAAACAAACCCAAACAATAATTCAAACGTGAAATTAAACTTCAACTTTATCGTTGAAAAAAAAAAAAAAACTGCAAAATGGGAACTAATAAACGAAGCCTTAAAACTTTTCGTGCTCGATCTCACACGAAGATCCTCAATGTTGTTTTTTGTTTCTTTTTTTCAGAAATTGACGTACGGATTATTATCCGTGTACGTGTGTACACGCCTATAAACCGTGGCGATCCCGGCGAACAATTTGAGCACAAGGTGAGAAACGGTGCGCCAGGAGGTATCTCTCGAAGGGTGAGTACACGATTACTCTCGCTTGGTTGCACCTCGTGAACATTGCGCGCGCGCACCGGAGGAGCATCTTTCCCGGTGATGATCCTAATGATAGCCGTCGTATTGGCTCTCGCGAAGAAAAATATGAGAATATTAGGAGAATAGTAAGAGAGAAAGAAAATGAGAACGTATCGAAGCTGGAATATAACTCGAGCCGGGTGGGGACGAGCGCAACTTTTTTCTTCGGTCAACTGCAATTACGAAATCGACAAGTTTCTCTGGACGAGAAGACGCTCGAAAAGAGCCTCTTTTTACGCACCGTGTACCACTTCGACTCACTTGTGCTAACGAGACCTTTCCACACTCGCGGAGACGATAAAACATTTATTTGCTCGCTGTCGTCAACGATCCAACGTATAATATCGGTATGCTAATTAGCCAACCGATTCATCATACACGTTGATTTTTTCATGAGATCGAAGTTCGAAAATTATTTTTTTATTTCTCTATTTTTTTGTTGAAGAAAATCGTAAGTAAAATATTTCAATAATTATACGAATCTTTATTGTGATAACCTAGAATTCAAATCTAAAAACATCAAGTCCATAGTTTTTTTTTGCTGAATATTGTTGAATTAAAAAATATTGCTTGGAAAATATAGTTTCCGATCGATTCCAATTTCGAAAAATCGTATTATCCAAAAGTAAAAAATGAGGATTTGGTAGTCCATGAATTAATCGATATTACGATCATTAATATTGAAGGAGAGGGGGTGGAAGAGCAGAAATGGAAAGAGGACGATACACGCCGATCGAGGCAATCATAAACAACCATTAACTGGGTGTTACGGTCAGATGTAATCCCCCGTTGGCCGTGCGATCGTAAGTAGGTGTTAAAGTTCGCGTGGGAGTGGATCTTACCAGGTTCTCGTAGTGGGACCATCATACGTACAGCAAATAAGTGTATGGGCTAAACTCAGTCGCGAAGGGAATTCCCACTCTGGATTATTGGCTTTTCAAAAGCCCTGATAAACGTACTTTTCAAGTGTCACTTTAAAAGTGATTTTTTGTGGATTAGATTTTGGAAAAGTGGCGAAATTTTTTATTCTTCATTTTAACCCCTTAAGGAAGGAATTTGGTAAAATCCTCACTTCCGGGTGACGAAGGGTAAAAATGGCGATCGTTGAAGATTTCAATGTGATAGTTGAGTAGTAGGCTGATGAGAATAATTGGGCATTGGAAACCCCGAGGATTTCGATCGGGTCTCGCAGTTCACTGGGGCATGACCGTGCATTATTTGGCCAATGACTGTAACCTCACATTTGACACGTATCGATAGTACGCGAACGAAGGAAGATAGAGAAGACCGTAAGGATGAAAAAGGTTACAGGCAGACACTAGAATAGCCTTTGTTGCATTCACGCTCCGGAGTCGTACAGATCGGACGATTTCCGTCTTATATACATTGTCTCCGTGCTATTTATTTCAGGCTACGATCACGATCGATCGTTTACCGATCGTTATGAAAAGAACAAAAAAAGCATCAAATAAAAGACAACTCGATATCCCTTGTAGAGGAGGGAGCTATGGAAATGGGAACGAGAGATGCTGATTTCCATACGAGGGATCGTGTGAAAACAATTTTAGAAGAGCTACAATCAAGCGGAGTTTGTAACTTTTTCTACGTAGCTTTTTTTTAATTCGTATACTTTTTAAATGATTTTCTCATTTTCATTTTTTATACGTAATTGATATCGTCATGAATCCATCTTTATTTATTAATTGGTATGAAAGGTAAAATTAATCAGTAAATTTAATTCAGTAATTAATTTATCGAAAATTAAATTACGAATTTAATTAATCAAAAATCAGTTTAAAAAATCTGGAAAAATACACTCTTGCTCGGATCAATCTTTGCTCTTTTTTAGTACATCTTTGCTTCTCTTTCAAACCCGAAGAACCGTTTTGAAAAATATTTGCCGCAGATGGAGCTTTTTTTTTCATTTCTTCGGTTCGTCTAGAAAATTTGGTTGGTTGGTTGGACGATGCGTACGAGGGGCGACGATTCATCGTGGGCGTGTATAACGGCTGGTCGGTATTTCTCGTCGGGCCTCGGTATTAGCAACGTGTAATTGAATTTGCCGGGGAAATCGGTCAAGCCGCGTTATCTTCAGCTCCAGCGGAGGACGACACGCTCCGGGCGATCCTTCGCTATCAAATGCCGCGTGCGCGCGCGCTAAACTCGTAAAATCTTTGCTCTCGTATAATACCGTAATCCACGAGAGCGCGGGTTCGTATCTCTCCGAGAGCGTGTGTAACCGAACACCTCTCGTAAAACGGTACTTATTATATTACCTTTTTCCTCAACTTTTCAACGGAAAAATTCCTCAATTGCTCTTTCAAAAGGTCACACAACCGAGAGAGAAATGGACTTCGTGACTCCTTTCAATCTCGTGCCAATCTCGTTGAAAAACTATTATCTTTCGTTCGACCGTAAATTGAAGACCGAAAAGAAACCAAATTCAAAATAGTGTAGAATTCCTGTAGGATCGAGACGGAGGGATTTCCCGAAACAAATATTAGCTCGAAACGTCGTTCGTCTGTCTTTTATCTCTGATCGATCGGACGAAACTGTTTCTCTTCGAAAAATGTCCTCGATACGTAATCCGTCAATTACCCGTTTGATTCGAAGCCCCCAGGCGACCGAAACGCAGCGCTCTATTTTCTCGATTTTTTTTCTTTCGTTTCGACAAGGATCGCGTGTGGCGAATTCCAATTTGGTGGCACGCGCGCAACAGGCTTTCGGTGGCGGGATGGAAAACGTCGAATCGAAGTATCCCTCGTGTCCGATCAATCGGCAAAATCGATTCGAATCGACGGAGGGTGAAATAAGTTTGCGCAACTCCGGCGAGTCGCGAATGCGTGCAAATGTAGTGCAATTAGCCGCGAGGCTTGCAACGTTTCGCTCTTGCAAAACAGACACGGAGAGGGCGAGAGAGAGAGAGAGAGAGAGTGAGAGAAAAATCGTTTGGAAAAAAGAAAGAACGCTTGATTCCGGTTGAAAATATCGATTATGGATAACGGTGCGTGTGTGTCTCGCGAAACGAACGCGAAATCTCATTCACCCACGACTTCCCATTTAACCGGCTTCTCGTTAAAGACTCGTTGTGCAAACATTCGTCAATAATTTTTTTCCAAAATTGATAGATCGATAACGCTGTCGATTTTTATCATTTTCTCCTCATTTTTAATTTTTCGTTTCTATTTGTTGCGCTTTAGTTTTTCAATTATGATTTATTTCCATTTCTTTTTTTTTTACTTGAATATTTAATTTTATTTCGATGTCAAAAGTTATTAAATTTATCGTTTGTCTAACGCGAGTTTGTTTGGGTTTGTTCGGATTTATTTTCTTGGTACCGGTTGAACAGGAGCCTCGTCAGTAACTCGTATAAAAGCGAATATTAAAGTTGCTCCTAGTTTCCCTCGTTTGATCGGAGCTAATACGCACTTGGAAACGTGGCACAGCCGGATCGATGTTTTTATTCCTCGAGAAGGATCATTTTCGCATCGCGATAGATCTCGACGAGCCGGAGGGTCGTCTCGAACTTTATCTACCCCATAAAACACTAGAGGGGGTTATCCAAGTTCGAAGATAATAGGTATCTTCGAGGGTCCCAGGGTATTATAATATGAGCGTCGCGTAGGTATTATCGCGGTTGAGACGACGGGTGATGATGCGTATCATCAATCACCGCGTCGTATTTGCAGTTCGTCATGCTTTCTTAGCATTAGCCTACATGTGGGAGCGTTGTGTCTCGTACGCAGGATGTGAGTCGACTCGCGAGAGCTCCCAATGAAATTCACCAAAAAGACGATTTCCTCGAAAGAGAGAGAGAAGATGCAAAAAAGAAAAAGGGTAAAACTTGATTTTTTGTTTCCACGCTGATGAAAGTTGCTCGAAGCTGCAATAACAATGAAAGGTCATTTTTCAAGGTGGTCGAAAATCAATCTTTCTTGAAATGGAATTTTTCAAAAACAAAAAAAAAATCGTGATTTTTCGGTCATCGGGTTAACCCCTTAAGAAACGCATAGCCGCAGGAATGCTCGAAGATAATTGCCCCGAAGAATTTCTCTTTGGAAAAAGAAAGGTTTCGCGTGCTGGAGACAAGGCAACTCCCCATCAGGCTGCACTTGCATTTTCGTACTTTAATATGCCGGACGGTGGCATACACGCCCGAAGTAATTACCTGACGTGTCCTCGTATTCTCCCTCCCTTTCTTTCTCACCGCGACTAATAATCGTTTCGGTTCGCGCGTGCGGTAAACGTGTTCGCAAGAGAATTGCACGGATCCTGAAGAAGAGGTGGATAGAGGCGATCTTATGGTTCGGATGTGAGAGAGAGCTCTATCGCTACGGCAATAAAGAACGAGTCCAGTGGAATGAGAATAATATCTGTATGTAGGGGAGTGGGCACACTCGAGTTTCTTGCACCTTCCACTCTCAACGTTCTTACTCTTCGGACTACTTGTGATATTTCAGACTTTTAAGGATCGCTGGAACGATGATTCATGGCGAAATGGAAAACGGTGGGGTTTCTTGGGGTTTGGCTTTGGATTCTGTTTTGTTCGGGTTCGAATTCGTTTGGATTCCATTTTGTTTGGGTTTGCATTTGTTTGGGTTTGAGTTTGTGTTTAGGCTGAGCTTGCTATAAGCCAGCTAACAATACCTTTTCTTTTCCTTTTCCATTCACGAAAGACACTTTCGTGATTTCGTTAAATTCGCCTTCGCGCTTTGAAAATGATAATGACCACGCTTTGGTCCGTAATTCGATCGTATTGCTCTCACACCATTGGTCGCGAGATTCTCTCGAGTTACGGCGGGCGGGGGGGATAGAGTTTTTCCTAAGGAACGATTGACTGGGTGCGTGAGCGCGAGTCCCACGCGAGGAAATTAGCAAAGGCCCGTGAAGGCCGTTCTCGGATAGCTGGGCGCAGCGAAGGTAGGAGCGACCAGTCAGCGGGTGTCACGGGCTGCGTAGCAAAAAGGACACGGAATTGTACGATCGCGTTACTGGGTAAGGAATATTAATGTCTTTGGATTCTCCGCAGTCCTGGCGGATATTTGTGCATCTTTATTCCTCGCCTACGTTCTTTTTGGTCTAACGAGACTCCACATACATACCTAACCCAAACAGGATTTTCGAACCTCGTGAATTTAGGGTCGCGATAAAACCGACCATTTTTATAAATCTCTGGGAAAGCGATGGATGGTGTCTGGGACGTTTCGAAAGATCGTATATGCTAATGGCTCCGAGCGAAAGTGTCAACGTGAATAAGCGGGGTTTGAAACGTATCCCGTGTAGCCGGATGGACATGGTACCCTAAAAAGGGTCTTGGGATCGTTGCCGGTTTATCTTCTCCATCTTTTTCGTCCCTCGAAAACCGGTCGAGTCTTCTGGTTCCTTGGTACGCGAAAAAAATCAGACGAAAGTTTCGACGGTTGCCAGCAGCCAAAAATGACGCATTGGCTGATGGAAGTTTAGTTTGGATTCTGGACTTTTCCAGGTTGACGGCCCAAGTGTAGGTACGTTTACTGAACGTTGGTAACTCGCCTCGTTCAATCTCGCGATCTTCGCGGCGAACGTCCCAATGGTGGAAAACCGGTCAAAGTTTTGCCGTCGATCGGTGAGAGTGGCTTACTTGTGCTTGTGTGCGTGTCCTTCGGAATCTCTCCTCGTCCTTGCCGAGAGACCGAAGGATCTAGGAACGCCGGAATGAGCTTCGAAAGCTTCTTTAGGAATTTTCAAATGTGCAATTAAGCAATGACTAGGATAGGGCTACCGAGTAAGCTTTCTCTTTTATTCAATGTTCCTCAGGGTCACGTGGATCCTCGTCCAATTTCCACTTTCTCTCCTAATCCTGATATTCTCTGATCTTCCCAATTAAATGAGAATCCATCGGCGTCTCTTAGCTCTCGGAGATTGGTGAACCGTTTCGAGTCATTGGAATGGATCTGTGGCACGTGGTATGCAACTTTGGATTAGCCATATTCGAGTAGCCTGTCATTTATTCGGACCGATTGGTTCTCTAGGTTTCTACGTTTTCCGTTTAATCGAGAAACTAAAAAACCAATTGAAGACGTTTTTACTCGGTGTAGATAGTTCTCGTCTCTGATCGTCTCTGATTCCCTAAAAAGTAGGAAATATAAACCCAAACAAAAAAAAATATATATATATATATCCAGGCAGTGTCCTCGACTAATAAATTTGGATTAGATTTCGCTAAGAGGTATACGGACATTGGCTGAGAGAGGGAAACGGCTTCCTTTGATCGACGATCGGGTCAGGTATACGGCTAGGAGGTGCATGTCTGTCGATTTACTTCGTTTCGCATCGGTGGATTTTGCCTTAGCAATTCTCTGGTTCTCGGCTCTGGTTTCGTGCATTCTATGGATCTTCCTGAGAGACCGAGAAAGAGACAGAACTGTGAGGCGCAGGGAGGTTAGGAGAGAGAGAGGGAAAAGTGGCTTGGCACTTGCAGACCAGGCTTTGTAACCACGTACGACGTTGGATATCTTAGGAGGGTGACTGCAAAGTTCAAAGATCGCTTTGCGACTCGCGCGCCTCGTTTCTCTCTCTCTCTCTCTTTCTCTTCCTCTTTCCTTGCGTCGATCGATTCGCTGACGCACCCGGAGTGCCACGATAAATCTCGAGAGCCAACTCCCGAGAGCAATGTTTTCCTCGGAGCAATCCCGAGCTCTCGTAGCTTCTCGACAAAGCTGGTATCGCCCGAGCGTTATGTACTTTGTACGGATGAATGATGATGTAATAAACAGATCAGCCAGGAAATCATAACAGGGTGGGGAGATTAAATTGTTCGAACGATATTGATTTTATTCTGCGGTAGACTCGTCTGATGCGGTTTAAGGTCACTTGGAAAATCGACGTAACCTCACTATTATCTCAAACCGGTTTGTTCATAGGGAATTTAATTGTTCACGACAAAAGCATTGGATCCTGCAGAATCTCCTTTTTCATTCTTATTTATTTCTATTAAATAAGCAACTATTTAATTAGCGATCGTAATTAATTAATCAATCATTGATAATCGAGTCGATACTCAGTCGATAATTTATTCGAAACCCAAACAATCGTAATAAATCAATCATCAATAATAGTATCGATACTAGTATCTCGCACAATTATTTTTCACTCTCGATTTTTGTCCAAGTTTTTGTTGTCACGAGTAGAATAGTTGAATAATAGTGGTAACTCGGGCAGAAACCGTGAATTCAACTGAGGAACGTTGCTGGGATATTCGCCACACCTTCGTGCAAGAATTCGTGATCTCCGATCGAAAATTCACTCGGGTACGTGTACGGTACACGTGTTAGGGAAATACCTTGATCCGGAGATGCGGTTACATGCATAAATACTTCCTCCTATCGGCTGTTCTCCTCTATCTTACGCGTGGTTATCCTCGTGGTTCGACACAGGCACGCAAACTGTGTCCTGTGGGAGAGATTCTCGAGTCCTGTAGGGCGAGGAAGGCCGTTCTCGGGCTTCCTTCGAAGCTGGAGGAAAATACTTGTCCATCGGAGGCGGGAGCCCATCCGATACTCCCCATTGGCCATTTCCTCGGCAAATGTACGAGCGCACATTCTTGCTCCCCCGGACACTTGCTCACCATTCGGAGATTCTCTCGATCCGCTCGGATAACGTAATCTACACCGGGAGGCGCAGAGATTACGCGCCGCGTAGATCCACGAAGCCAGATTCCAGGGGATGATCTATGGGGCAGCATAGATCTCGTAGCTTCGTTACTCAGGCATTTGCTACGCGAAATTCAGACTTCCGGTTGTCAGACTCGTTTTCCTACTGCTATTCCTATTTTTTTTTCTCAGAGTTTATTTGTTTGGGTTTTATGTTTTTCAAAGTTTTGTTCAACCATTGAAAATGAATAATTTTTTATAACTGAGGATCTTCCTCAGTAGTCTCTCTAATGATGAAACGTACAACGGAGTTTCGTTTCGAGAGGTAATCAATGACTCTCGTCTCTGGATTCGCGAGAATCCCCTCGAGAGTCGCGGGGTAGAAAAGTCCAAGATTGCGCAGCAAACACGATCGCGGTAGTTTTGAGAGTAGTGAGGCAAAAACGAAAAAACGATAAAAGAAAAGAAAATAAATAAAAAGGATACGAGTGTTATTCCGTGGGCTGCGAGCGTTGCGGTGCGGAATGATTGAAAGGTTGGTAGATGGAAATTTCTCAGGTCATTATACGAGCGTCGATTCCGGGCTGTACAAACAGAGTTGGGTGTGTGTACAGAGAGCACTTCATATATCCTCCCTCAGTTGGTACATCGAAACTCGGCTTATATACTCGTTCAAACGTCTCTCAAACCGTACGAATGTTTGTACGAAGACGAGGGCGTAGGTGGAGCTGTGAGAGCCTTTCCATCGACAAATAAAGGAGATCGAGACGAATGGTCCAATGGCAATGGGAAAGAGAGAGAAGGAGCGATGGGGAGAACGAGGGAGGGTGGGGAGAACGAGGGAGTACATCTCAAACAGCGAACGGGAGAGTCGAGAGAAGTAACGAGAGTGATAGAGTGATAGTGGAATCCATGGACCAAGCGGTAGGCTTGAGCACACGTCTCTCGGTCTTGTATCTGGAACGGTCTAGTTCCCATAGTCTTCGCCTTCTTCCACATCCGTTTTGTGTATCGGGCTCAATCGTAAACAGGCCTCGTGGCAGCCGAGCAGATCCGCTTGCGAAGCACACTGCCAGAGTTCAGCAGGGACGAAACCCAAACAAACCCAAACGAATCCAAACGAACCCAAACAGGCTCATAGGGGGCAAACAGATCCGCTTGGGAAGCAAGCTTTGCCAGAGTTCAGCAGGGACGAAACTGTCCCAATCGACTATAACTATGCCCGAAAAAGCTCATTCAAAGAACGGGACGAACGAAGCTACCGGACGACTCGTTTCTGCCGAAGCATTATGCTTCTCACCAACCAGAAGGCGTATACCATTTTTCAATTCTTGGTCTCGAATAGTTATCCAGCTTTAGCGTACACGCTCTTCCCCGACACTTTCAAAAAGCACTAATCAGCCTCGGATCATGGTAGAAACGAATAACAGCGAGGTTTGAATCGCGGTTTTCTCAATTTTGGGTATTTGGAGAATAGTCGATAAAAGACTAACTCGGTAAACAACTGAGGCGAATTGAGGGCTTTCGCTCTCTCCAATTACGAGTATGGCGTATGCAAGCGACGTTTCTCGGCGGCGGGTGGTTAAAACGTGCGACGTCCGGAATCGGTTCACGATCTTTTCTCACAGTCCACCTACACACACGTATGTATTTATATACGAGGAAGAAGAGAAAAAAAAAAGGATTTTCTAGCCGATTTGGCATCTACGAAACTTGGAGGCATTGGAGGAGACATCGACTGAATTTTACATGTTACGCATAGCTTCACCCACACTCGTATATATACACGTATACGAGATAGTAAAGTTTTGCGTAGCCGAGTATGTTCCCGTGCGATCCCGCGACCAGAAAATTGCCGATTCTCGTTAAGATAGCGATAACCACGCTGCGACCGCGTCGGCATCGTATAAAGTTACTCCTTCGCGAATACCCCGTCTCTTGGAGGAAAGCTCTCACGTATCCTTGGGTAGTCACCGACTCGCGCGTGTGCACGCCTCATTTCGAAGCTTCCCTCATTCTCGTCATCTCCAATGTATTACACGTGTCCCAGCGATCCTCTTATACCGATCTTCCGACCTAGAGGGACTTTCTTCGTGATAGGCCCTGGCGATATTTCAAAATTTTGGAAATATTGAATTTCGACCCAAAAGGTTGACATTCCATTTCGAGGCGTTGAAAAAAACCCTTTTTTGGGTTTGTTTGGGTTTCTGGATGGTGGGTCTTTGCGATATATCGAAATTTTGGAAATATTCTATTTCGACCCAAAACGTTGACATACCATTTCTAATTTTGAAAAAGATTTTTTTCGAAAATCTGTTTTTGTAAATTGATAAAAATTGGGCCTAGAACCAAACGGTCTCGGTCTAATCTCGATGAAGCAACGACTAGGGGGCACGAAGAGAGACGCCCGTATCCCGAAGGTGTCCGTTCGGAACCCTGAGATTTCTGGTATTACGATAATCAGGGCCCTACATATTCAACACTTGCAAATGTACCGCTCGGGGTATAGAAAGAGCCTAGGCTCTCCGCAATTCTGTCGTATACACAACGATTTATCTATTTAACCGTGGCGCGCATCGTGATCGTCGGCACGACGTTAAATTGTTCACCGCGAACTTTAGCCGTTCATGTACGAGCACAAAAGATCACTCGAGGACCTCTATCCCCGTCTCGCACCCTCCGGGCGAAAATGTCGTTTATAAATGCACGTGTGTTAACCCTCACGAACGTCTACCCCGTCGAATACACGACGGAGACTCTGTAATCACGAGAGAGCTGCTCGTTTAACCGAGAGCCTCATTAAGTTATTATTTTGATGATCGTGAGGATTACCGTACATTTTTCTTCATTTTTTTGCCCTTTTTACATTTTTTTTTTACAATATATTTCCCAAACTCGTAACTGCTAACGTGAGAATGAATCGTTTCGACTACTGACGATTTATTATTTTAGTATGTTATATAATACATTTTTTTTAATCGTTGCTTCGAATTTTTTTTTTTTTTCGATTTTCTTTCTCGATTTTTTTTCTGGATTTTCTCGATTTTCTCGATTCGAAAGGACGAGGCAGAATGTTGGCTGCGATAAAAAGACTCGAGGAGTCTCAGCCGTGTAAAGATAACCCCGATATCCTCGCGTCGATTTTGTGGCCAATAAAGATTCGCTTTCCTCGTACAGAATCGAAGATATTCGATCAAGAAAGTATGGCTAGGAGAGAGAAGAGGGATAACTGGCTCAATTAGTTATACGTGCGCTGTGCCGATCTCAAGGTATACTCGTTTCTATATTTATTTATATTCCCCCGATGTGTCTATATATATATATAATCTCGTGAGAAATGAAATCTTCTGGCATCTTATAGCCGTGTCTGGACTCGTAAGCAATTAATAATCCGGTTATCGTGTCCCCTGACGATTTATCCAATTGCCCAAGACTATTTAATTATTCAAAGATCCGTTATGTTTAACTTTGCGATCCGAACTTCTCTGGCACCGTTCGACCTGCGTGTACGCGCATGAACCGTTCCGTCTCCAACGAGACTCGTTCTTTATTAATATTAAATTCATTTAATATTTTCGCGTAAATTTTAATTATATCTTTGGGTGATCGAAACGAAAAAAAAATTACGATTGAAAATTACGTATGAATTGTGTTTACGAAAAGAACAAATAAAAAAATCATTTAGAAAACAATAATAATTAATAAAATAAAATACGAATAGTGTAATTATTCAAAATTAAATTATAGTCATTGAAAATATATAAATAATAATAATAAAATAAATTAATAAATAAAAATAAAATAAAAAATAATAATCGTGAGATCAGAGTTCCATTGAAAAAAAAAAAACGAGAAGATTAATCGGAAAAAGAAGTGTTCCCACATCAGCGTGGAACGGCTCGTGGGCATTGGGGATTGGATAATTATGCCACCAAGCGAAAGCGAAACTCGCAATATCTTTTCGGATCTTAAGCGTCAATGGTAAACGTAACTTCTGTGGGAATGAAGGTACGTCGATGTAAACGCAAAAGTATATAAAGTAAGAAGTGCGAATGGCAAGAGTGGGAGGAGGGGGGCAGAGACAGGTGAGTCTCCGTAGGTGGATGGTTGAGGATCGGTAGAGATAACGCTTGGAGGATCGGGGGACTCGTTAACGGTACGTATCGGAGATAGCGAACGACTTTAACACCGCGATTAGACACGAGCGAACTTACGCACCCGGTGAATGTGTACAAGCGAAACGATTAGGCTCGTCTCTTGGATGGACTTTCGTACACTCCGATAGACCCTGATACCGAACGAATACGGACGCCGGGTGAACATATGTACGTTGCCACGGTTGCGCATCAAGGATCTCTTTAATGCAGTAGGCGTGACCGAGGGAGGTTCCACGCGCTTGCCAATTAATTTATTAGCCGGCTCGCAATTATCCGTTACTCAATTCCTTCGAGCTGTTACGACGTGTAACCTCGCGAGACCAGACGGCACTCGATGACGCGTCCTTCGGCCCGTTTGGGTTAGGAAAAATGAACCATCGTGAAAATCTAGGAATCCATCAATTTCACGTTCGATCTTTTTTTTTCAAATTGAACGTTAGTCACAGTGATCGAACCAGAGTTCGTTTGGGTTTGTTTGGGTTTGTTTGGGTTTGTCTGGTTGGTCGATTCAATTGGATTTTGACGTTTGGCTATTTTTTCAACTCGCGTTCGAAAGTGATTAAATGGACATTCATCAGGAATGAATGAACGATCCATTGGATCACAATGAGGCTAAAAGCCGGAATTCCGAGTTGATAAATATCATTTGATGCAAGCAGAAATCGTTGTTCCGTACAATGAACGAGGACGTCGAGAAGTGTAAGCGAAAAGTACAGATATGCAGAAACGTTTAGGATCGAAGCCTTGGCTACCAGTCTTGGATAATTGTTTAATTACCCGGTGATTTCATTTATCGAAGCTCTTGGGATTCCCCGTAAAGACTGTATCTGGGATGGGAGGCTAGACTTGGCGGTAAGGCTGGCTTCGTTATTGCCATATCTTCCGGCTACTTATTTAAGACTTCATCGTGGGTTAAACGTTCGATCGTTACGAGGCAAAATACCCGTGTGGAAACGGTGGTGAATGACCGTCTGCTCGTTTGTTCACGCTGACGGGGTGAATTATCGCGGGGATAAATTAACGAGGACGGTAGCCGAGTTATTTATAGGGATTCGTGAACGACGCGAAGTGTGCGTCCGATCCTACTGAATTTACGTTACACCTTCTTTTCTGACGTCATTGATTAATCAATTTTTTTGTTCATTTGGATTCTGTCAGAATCGAGTCAATTCTCATTTGAGTTGACTCAATTAGAGTCAATTATGAGTCAATTCAATTCGAGTCAATTATGAGTCAATTCAATTAGAGTCAATTATGAATCAATTAAATTCGAGTGAATTATGCATCAATTAAATTCGAGTCAATTATGAAATAACTCAATTAAAGTCAATTATCGCCCGAATTAACCCAATTTGAATAAATTCTTCGTTGACTCGATTCAATTCGAATCTTGCCTTGAATCTTGTAAAAGTGAAGAACGATCGAAAACGGTAGAAAGAAGATGGTCGTGCGGGCGAGTCATGGCAATTTGCATGGGTTCCCCCATCACGATTTACTATACAAGAGTACAAGTTGTACGTATGGGATGCACGTGTACCCTCAAGGGAAAAACTGAGGACGGGGATCTCTGAGCTCGCCGCTGATGAAAAGAGGGACAAGAGCTCATCGGTTTCCCGGAGGCTCTTTGCTCTTTGTACCTTCGCGCATACACAGCTTTACACACCTATGGATAATGCATATCGGCTGCTCCTCGAGAAAAGGACTTATCCAACACTATTTTCGTCCGTTGGCTCATCTCGGCAACGCCCTTTTGATGGGCAACTCCTCGTGTACGTACTCAGCCCATTATCGTTCGACTCAATGGCGTAGCTTGTTCTCTTTCTACGCGGCTGGAGGGGGCCAAGTTTTCATTTATCACAAAAATGAGTTTCTTCAAAATCATTTATTTTCAAGTTTCGAATTTATTATTAATTAATTATTAATTAATATTAATACTAATTTATTATGAAATAAAATCTATTTAAAGTAATCAAATTCAATCGATCGATTACGTTTCATTCAAAAACGAAAATCAAGATTTATTTATGAAAGTTTATAAAGTGGCAACTGGATTAAATAACAATTAAAAAATATTAGTATTAACATTAAATCAATGATTGATTTGAATTGATTAATATTAATATTCAATTAATTATTAATATTAATACTTATATGTTTCAATCGTTATTTAATCCAGTTGCCACTTGATAAACTTTGACAAATAAATCTCGATTTTCTAAGTGAAACGTAATCGATTGTTTGACTTTAATTATTTAAAAACGATTTTATTTTGTTGGGAACGAGGGGCGTGCCCATTCCAGCCTCCCCTTGGCTACGCCAATGTTCTTGCTCCTTTTACCACCATGAAGAGATGGGAAAATCGTTGTCTGGCAAGCCACGACGTTTATGTGTGCTCATTGCTTCGGTCTGCGTTCGTTCGTTCCTTCTCCCGTGTAGACGAGCGTGTATACAGGGTGACCCACGTAAGAATGTCATCCATGAAATGGGGCATTGTTTGGGTTTGTTTGGATTGGAGGATTGGCCGTGAAATTCCGTGTCGATCGATACAAGCGAGTATGCTTCTCAGATAAACCCCTGAATTGTTATTAATTTTGAAAAGCAGCCATTTCTCTCTATTTCACGATTGACATTCTTACGTGGGACACCCTGTATACGTTTGCGTGTGATCGAGCGTGAGAGACTCATTTCGAGGACGCGTGGAAGAGATTCGCGACTCTCTTGCCGACCCGCCGATCGCCCGCTCATATTCCAACCCCCCTGAGGGCTCCGTAGACAACGACTTTACACGTTCGTTGACTCTCCCGATCTTTTCACCTTTGACACCGGACAGTCGATTATGGAGGCCAAAGAGGAAACAAAGGGTACTCGGGGATCACTGTTTCTCGATGTATTTCAATCGACCCTGTCGCAATATGGACCAGAATTGATTTTTACTCGATTACATTTTTTTAAGGTTAGGAAAACCAAAATTTTTCAATCGATTTAAAAAAATCATAATAAATAATTATGAATGAATAATCGAATTTAATTGAACGCTTGAGTAAATAATGGGTGATGGATAATTCATGATTTATAAATATCTATAATTACAATTAGTAATTAATAATTATGAATGAAATGACGTTTCTCCGGGAGCAGGTTTGTTTGGGTTTTGATAGACAAGCCAAATTGGCTTCAAGAGTCTTAATCTCACAGTCACGTTCGGAGCATGAAAGAAGAAAAAAAAAAAAAATTTGAGAAAAATGATTAATCAAGAGAACATTTTCATCGTCTATCCGGGAGATCGAAGTGAGGAATGCAATTTGTCAAAGTCTGAATGGTCGTAACAGCGAAGGGAAATTTAGCATTGTGTTACGAGAGTTGAATTGTTGATGCGCGGTAGGTACGCGGTACGAACCCGATATAAGTATAATGTCCGACCGGGTGAGAGTTTGCGAGGATTTGTTTCGAGGACGAGAATCGAACCCCGGAGGGGCCAGTAGCCGCTTCACAGCGGGGAACTCTCTTTGCCAGCTTTTGCAGTTGTGGCTCGCTTCTCTTGCTTATTTCTATCTATCCCCGCGAATCAGAGATATATCAAGGATATGACTGGGAAACTTTGACGTTCACGAACGTATTCCCCTCCTCGGACATGTCTAAACACTCTTAGCGTCTCGTAAATTTATCCTCGACAGTTTATCTGCGCTGTCTCGTTCGGTTCTTCGCTAAATCCCATATATGCATATATATATATATATATATATATATATACCTATATTTATCCATAACGCCCGACGTAACATGACCGAGCATTGCTAAGATTTCTAAAGTAATACCACTCCGTCTTATCCTCGTCGTTCGAATGCCCCGGAGGTGATGATTCGCATGAGAAGAAATCCAAAAACCTTACTTCACCGAACGTTCGATTCGTGGCAAAAAAAAACAAACAAAAAAGAAGTTAAATAAATAGGAAAATTTAAACAACAATCGTTCATAAAAAAATCAATAAAACTGAACACATAAATATTTTTCGTCAAATTCGGAATACTTCGAATAACTTTCAATTATTATTTGTCAAAAAAAAACAAACAAATAAAATAAATACGAAAATAAAAATATTGTTAAATGAAAAAATCAAGAAAAACGATCGAATGAATTTTAAAAATAATATATTGAATATTTCAAAGAACGTTCAATAATTCTTTTTTTCTTTCAATTAAACATTGGAATTCTTTGTTAAATATTGTTCAGACGTTGTTCGCACTGTGCAGAAAGATCGAGAGAGTATGAAATCGTGAGGTCGATTATCAGGGCTCTGTTGTAAAGTGGGAAAACAAGGAAAAATCGGGATCCCGTATGAAGCGGGCTTCGTAAAAGCTGGACGATCGAGGAAGACAAGAAGGGGGCGTGGGGGAGAGGGGGATTGGTGAGGATTATAGGATCGCCCTCATCGATGGCTTGTCCAGTCGAGCTTTTCTCAAGTACCCGTGGCATCTCGCGAACGAGGCTTCCCTATCTTTACGAGCATCGCGGGAGCTAAGAGGAGTGCGCGTGCGAACATTGAACGGCTCGTATGGATGTACAAAAAAAAAGTGGAAACTCGCTGTAAAAAGAAGAAAAAAAAATTGAAAAAAAAAAAAGATTTCGCCAAGGAATTCGCATGAGCTTCGTATTTTACGAATAATACTTATTTTTGAATTATTTAATGATTCATTTTATTGTTGCTCCCATTGTGGTGATAATTATCATCGCAATTATTGTTATCGTTAGAGAGGTCGCTGTCGAGGGACTTCCAGGTGTTCGCCAGGTTTGACTATTATGCGAGGAAACGCGAAGAGGTTGTCGCCGGAGTTGCCACGACTTCTTTACCGACTTAATCAATCTCTCAGGAATGCAGCTACTGTCATGCTCTCTCACCACTGTGATTTATGCCTGTTGGCTTTCGTGCCTTCCGCGTCTTTTCTTCTCGGGGTTGTTTCTGTCGTTCTCACGAGTAAACTGTATTTTCTTTTTTTTTTTTTTTTACCAATTGCCAATTTTGGAAAATCATTGAATCCAGTTCCAAGATTGATCGAGGCACTCGATCTCTTAATTACAAAATTGTAATTACAAAAAATTGTAACCCAAACAAAATTGTAATTACAAAATTGGAATTGAGAGATTAATTGAAAAGTTTTCGTTTAAAAAATGATAAAAATGAATTTGATAAAAAATGAGATCCGTTAGGACCGGATGTTGGGAGATGTTACGAGGAGAAGGAAAGAGGAGAGTATGGAAGAACCAGACTGATCACAACATCCTCGAGCGTCAGAAGTTGTTGGAATAAATGAAGCGGAAGACATGAAACGGTCATCAGAAATGGCCCGAAGGGCATCCAATACAACGTTTCTCGACGCCCATAGGGCCGGTAGAGAAACGTTAGATATTATAATAGGGTCGATTTTTACCAAGGCGATTGAATGAGTCGGTGTCGACGAGTAGAAACGACCAGCCAATTACGTATGGCTTACACGAGCAGGAAGTACGTACTGAGTTTATAACTCAAGCAGCCTCGTAACAATTAAAAAACATGAATATCCACTCTTATCAGTAATCGGTCTCTTATCAATAATTTTTTGAATCTCTGACCTCCGATCTTTGAAATGGCGAGGGTTGACTTACCGAGGCAGGTGATGGCGTGATCAGCGGGTGGTCTGAGAACGTTTCTGGACCAAGCAGCTCTGAGTACCTCCAGGGCACATGGAGGTCCACCAACCATAAGTACACCCGGTGATACATGGCCTTTGTACCTGAGTTGTCGAGTTGCATCGATCAGTGCAGCGTTCCACCAACACTTCGAGTTCGCCTCCAAAAATCCCTGAAACATTTCATAAAAATCTTTTTTATTGAATTCGGAATTGAATTGAACCCAAACAAACCCAAAAATGTCATTAAAACTTTTTTTTATTGAATTCGTGAATTGAATTGAACCCAATTGAATTGAATTGAACTCAACTGAATTGAATTGAACTCAATTGAATTTAATTGAACCCAATTGAATTTAATTAAACCCAAGCATTCTATTCAAACCTTTTTTTTATTGAATTCTTCAATTGAATTGAACCCAAACAATTCCAAACATTTCATTAAAACCTTTTTTATTGAATTCCGATTTTTATCGTCGTAGATCTTTCTAGATTTTTATTGAAAGATGGGATTCGACATTGCCGCCGAGATTTTACAGGTGAATCGAGAGGGAAGTAAATAGGAGGGATTCCTAACTGTTACTGGGTGAAATATGAGGGCGGTATTAAGTGGTTGGCCCTAAGGGTCGTTTAAGACTCCGAGGGCGCGGGAAAGCACAAAAATGTCCAAGCCCTTGAGCAGTCGAGTTTTATACCAGGGGGCCAATAGTCGTAAGTCGACAAAACGTACGTACGTTTTCCACCCTCCGTTTACGATCGGCGTCCAACCCTCTCTATCTTGAGGGTGAAAATCCGTAAGGGTTCTTTACCCTCCATTTTAGGCAACGTTCCTCTTTCCTGATAGAACGTTCCACGAACGATCTGTACTTTTTCTATTTCTCATTTTTAGACCCTTCACTTTGCACTCATCAAAAACAAAAAAATGACCTTTCAATTTATCAATTTAAAAAATTACCGTTCAATTTTCCAAAAAAAAAAAAAAAACAATTTTCATCGAAATTTGTTTGGGTTTGCTTGGAGAGCACAAGGAAGAACATTTATTCGCCCATGCTTCGGCTGGATTCACTTCGATTGAGACTGAATGGGCGAGGAGTCTCGAATTTTATTGCTCCTCGAAGCCACAAGATGCAGAGACGAAATTCGTGGAATATATGTGGACGTACGATACACAGATATACTCGAATTCGCCGAGACGCGAAAAGGGCGAGAAAGTATATTTCAAACGTGTGTCAGGAACAGACGCACGAGAGATTGGAGGGAGCCTCGCGAGGGGACTTTCGGTAATATACGTCGTCCGGATCGATAAGCCAAAGTCCTTCGAGATAAAGACCAGAGCACTTTAACTCGTATATCCAGACGTTCGTTTCGACCTCGGCGAATTTACATTATTTTTTGCAACAATTTGTCGCCTTATAATCATTATTTCTAAAAAAATAGAGAACATTTTTTAGAATTGATTTTATTTATCTTTGGAAAAAATTTGGTTTTTCCATGTTGAGGAATAAAACCTCGTTTAGAATGGATTTTTGCATTTTTGGTTTTAATTCGTTTTTTATGAGAAAAAATGACGATTTTTGTTTTTGTTTGGGTTCTTACGATTTTCGTTTTCGTTTGGGTTTGTTTGGGTTCTGTACGTTTTTATTTTTTCGTTCGCAAAAGAAATAATAAAAAAAAAAAAGATAAAAAAGGAATAATCGGAGCGTGAGTGGACGAGGCAGAACGAGGATAAAAAGAGAAATAAAAAGGGAGAGTCGTGCGAGAGTTTATAGTAGCGCGAATCGGTCGAGTGTTCGCCGAGCACGTATAACCGGGCTCGTAGGTGTTTCTATATATGTATACATTCGCACGAACGATTTTCTCAGCGCGCACGTCTGGCAATGAACTTGCTGCGTGCTCTACAGCTGCGCAACGCTCGAGGAGCGTTCCTCGCAAAAATCGAAGATACCCATACGTACACGCGATTCATAACGTTCCCGTTAATTGTTATGCAATATTCAGGCGCGACGCGAGCACGCGCCTCATTATCCTTTTAGAGTCACGCCGGAGTTCCACAAACGAACGAAAGCCACGAAATTGTTATCGCGATTCCCACACATTCCGACGGGTGAATGAATATTATTCTTTTTTTCCATTAATTTTTTCACCAATTTTTGCAATAATTAATTTTGGAAATTGGAATTAAAAAAAAGAGATTTTTATAAAATTATTTTATTTGGAAAAACATTGATGTCGAAGTTGATTAAAAAACGAAGAAAAAAATAGTTTGGGTTTGTTTGATAACCCAAACAAAACCAAACCTTAAAAATCGTAAAATCAATTAAGGCCTTTATAACTTTGTTCCAATTATTCTCAATTCAGTAAAAAAAAAACCCCAAACAATCCAGCTAAAAATCATTACTTTTTCAAATATCAATATAATCAATCGACATTTTTTTTTTTCGATGACCATGAGGTGGGTGGACGCGAATTGATAAATTATCCGGATGCGGGTTGTCGGTCAGCCCGATGTTGGCCAGTATCAATAATAACAATGAAAATAAAGGGACGCACGGATTTATTTGTACACGAGGGGTACACACGGAGGATGAGATGATAAAACGAGTCGATCGTTACTCTCGGGAATCGCCGTACTCGCTATCCCTCATTGTCGATCGAGAAGCCTCGGGACCGTGTTGAAGCGAGAGGGGGAGGGGAGGGGAAGAGTAAAATCTCGAAGAGAGTTCACAGGGAATACTCACGAGTACACTTATTGCTTCCTACATTGCTCGGTGCTAAACGAACGTACACACGTACTTTAATCAACAACCCCCTTATTGGAAAAAAATTACGACGGTGGGGGGGGTTTGGGTTGGGGGAACGAGAGAGCTCGAGAAAAACAGCGAGAAACGATCGAGCTTGCTACGAACTTGCTCGAGCATTTTGCCTCCAAGTAAACGCGTACGGTGCACGTACGCATGCTTTGCTAGCCCCGAGCATAAATCTCGATAACATAATTTATATGCTAATATAGGCCAGGCTAGTGAACGTGAAAGAAAGAGAGAGAGAGAGAGAGAGAGAAACGTGGGCAGAGCGTTGGTCTACCGGGGAATCATAGCTATCGCCATTTCTATGGCCATTTCCATATCTGGAAACCATAAGGGCGTATGTTCATTTCCAAGGGTTCAAACTCATTTTCAAACGATCCAGCTCTTTCGCGAGGAATCGGGACTGTGATTGCCTGCCGATCAGAGGGGCGTATCGATCTTTGGATGTCTAAAACAATTGCCTGTCAAAAGGGCGCAACTATTTTTTTTGTTTTCGAACTTTTGATTTTTAACTCGAAGTGTGATACAATCCCAAATAAGATTTATAATAATAAAATTTGTCATAATTTGATATTGATTTTTATATACAAAAAAAAATTTTTTTTTTGACACTCGAGATCTCGGGATCAACGACATCGTAAACTCGTCTCCCGCAGACGCGACTTTCCCATTCGCCGCACGCATCGACCGCTCCGACGCGGTGGTCGCGCGTTTCGTTTTTTTTTTTTATCTTTTTTTTTCTTTTCGACCAATTATATAGCTGCGATAAAAACCAATATCGAGCGCCAACTAGATCGATGAAGACGATAGCGCGAGGGAGGAGTTCCGGAACGGGTATAAATGAAACTGCCCAGAGGAGGGTTAGGTTTCATACCCGAGCACTTTACGACCTCGGAAACGGTGGATGAAACGAGCGATCAGCGAGTAAAGAGAACCAGATTTACGTTATCTTCGCAATTATAATTTTGTATACGTAATAACACGAATAATTATATATTTATATTAATATATTAAAAAAATAATTTTTAAATAACAATAAAAATTAATAAAATAATTATTATTATTCTAGAAATAAATCAATATTGTTAAGACATTAATATAAAAAATTAATAATCATAAATATCTAACGCAAACCACGTATTTCGTATTTTTTAATTATTTCTTTATTATCTATTTTATTTATTTTTATTGTTTATCATTGATCTCGTTAATCCGTCATTTAATGATACTCGATACAATAAATTAAAGATTTAATTATTCAGTGAAATGGCCGTTAATTGGCATCGTCAATTACGCGGAACTTTTGATAAAAAAAAAAAACAAACAAAGAAAAAAAAAAGTGAAAATGGGACAGGTAGTAATATGGATATTTATTGGACAGGAGGGTAGATATGATTTCGCATTGAAGTAGAACGTTGACACGGGGAATAAATGTTTCGTATTCTCGTGGACTCCGTATCGCAGATACGTACACCCACGTCGTGGACAAAAAAAAACGAGAACTGGAAATTATTTGGAACGCGCAATCCAATCTCGGACGAGATTCAACGCCGAGTGTGAAGTGGTTTCGTGGGGCTCGTTAAGGAAAGATATGCAAATGTTGAGACGAACGAAAGAGCCCGTGTGTACTTCCGTTGAAATTCGATTTTGTCAAAAATTACAAAAGTTGGGACAAAAAAAAATTACAAAAATTGAAAAATCAAAAAAATCGATTTTTCTTGGGTTCGTCGAAACGTCAAATTTACGAGATCACTCGTTATCCCGATCAAAGTTTGACGAAAGTCCTTTCCAGCGAGAAGGAGGGGGATCAAGCTTCGTTTATACATTATCGAATATGTCGTCGAGTTCATTTTGTCACGTGATACGGTGACGAGTGAAAGTGCGACAATCGGAGAGGAAAAGAGAGTTCTAGTCTCATGTAAGATCAATATGACTCGGGTTGGAGGGGTTTGATTGACATTGGCGTAGCCAGAGGAGGCCAAGCTGAAAAAAAACCATTCCAAACGATTAAACAAATTAAACCCAAACAAACGATCAATTACGTTTCATTTTTTTACCATTTTCAACGAAACTTTTTTTTATCGTCGTTTTAAGAGTAAAACGAGTATAATAATGCAGTTCTTGGGCGAAAGTCACCGAGTGTCGTTTTGGTCCCTGGTGTAACAACGTTGAAACGCGTACTCCGTCGAGTTTGCGTTACGCACCCAGTCGAAAGTTACTCCCGAGGAGGAGCTTTTTTATCGTGACAACGGAGTGACTTGTGATATTACATTATGTACGCTAATATCGTAACTCGAAATCCACCTTTCACTGTATCAACTTGAATGCGCTTCTAATTATTATTATCATATTATTTATTATCATCAAATAATAAGAATAATAATTTTTTAATAATAGTAATAAAAATAATAATTTTCAAATAATAATAAAAAAATGAAAATATAGAATTCTGAGTAATAGGAATAAAAATAATTTTCAAATAATAATACTAAATAATACAAAAAATACATTTCGAAGATTTTTCATATTCGAAGCGGTGAAAAACTCGAGGTTTCTCGTAACTCCTCGAACGGTTTACGGTTAACGAAGATAAAGGCGTCACCGGTGAGGACTGCGTTTAGTTATGTTCTTCATGTATCGGTGGATAGAATGCACTTTTTTTTTTGCTTCGCAGCAAACCCAAAGGATTATTCCTTTCTAGGTGCGTAGAAAATTGTATGTGCCCGGTGGAGACGCCTTTCTTATCTTTATGCATACACGCGGAGGGTACGGAGAGCCGCAATTCCCGTGGCATCCATATCTGCGAAAGTATATGTATTCACATGGGTTGATGATTCAGCAAGTGTTTTTACCAGCTCGAGTACCGAGGAGCCGAGAATTCCTCGGTCAGGTACTCCTGGATATCGCTTGAGCACGAGTTATTACGCGGCCAGTAAATACACTCGAGACCTCGTTTCCAGGGACAATTAAAAATCCCCGATCTCCGTACGACCAAAAAAATTTTTTTTGCAATTCGAAAAAAAAAAACTACGAATTCGCCAAAAGGCTTTATCAGGCCAGATGAAAATTCCGACCTGATTATCTCGGTATTTAAATGGGGAAAAAAAATGATTGGAAAATCGACCTATTTTTTTAGGCATCAGACTGGTTGAACCGCATTCTCCGTTTTTATCCGACGTAATAGTCCTGCCCGATATAATCGACATTATAAATATCGAAATTATTATTGCGCGCAATCGATGCTGCAATAAAAGCTTGAATTCTATTTGCCCAGGACACCGAGAGATACAATGTTACAGCTATGTACTTATCCCGAGTTTTATTCCCGTTTTATCCTCGTTTTATATTTGAAATATTTGGTATTTTACGTGCTCCTCGGGCGGTTAGATATCGGGGCTTGAAACACGATTCGGCCCCGGCGAAACTTCGTTTCTCCACTTTTATCATTTTTGCTGTTGTTTTTTTACGATTATTTTCATACGTATCCGATAACGCTTTATTAGGCATAACTCGGAGCGTAATATCTTTCGGTGTACCCGACTGTTCCCGTGTGTACACGTGTCACCATTTATATCGACGGGACGCATAAGTTTATCGAGCATGAAAGGAGAAATAGACGTCGAGGCATACATATACGCATATATGTCCTACCGAGAGAAAAGGAGGGAAACGAAGTAACTGTAAGCGGCATTATATTTTATTGCTAACTCGAAGACGGGACTTTGAGGCATCGAACGTTTGACTTCGACAATTTTCGACTTTTTATTTTTTCCATGATTTTTCATGCATCCTCTCGTACCTCGACCTTTTTGCAATCTGAACGTGTTACTAGAGATTTTATACGAATTTTCGGTACTTTAATCATTAATTATTATTTATTTTAATTATTCATGATTTAATATATTAGAAATTTAATTTAGGTGTTATCGATTTAATTATTAATAATTTATTAATTATTAATTATTTTTATATATTATAGAAAAATATATTAATAAATCGTGAAAGATTTATTTTTCATGCAATTAATATATTTTTTGCGCAGATGAAAAAAAGCAAGAAAAATGGAACGTAATATTTTGAAAAAAAAAAAAAGAAAGAACGCGGATCATAAATCTTTGATGATTGATCGTCGACGCGCGTCGTTGACAACCGTTCGTTAATCATCGCGACGTTTTATCGCTTTCCTTTGAGATCGTGAAAAATACAAAAATTCGCTGGAAATGTATTTTTCGATCGATTTATATTCTCGGCTACGGCGTTGCGTAAACTTTGGAAAATTGTACGTCGGTGAATTGCGAAACTGTCGAATTTACGACTTTGCGGTTGATCAGTATATTTTTGTTTCGATCTCTTTTTCGTGAGGGAAACGGGGCTCTCGTTCGGTTTCGCTCCGCGAGGGGTGTGGGAATTCGCCCTCGAGTTCGGCTTTGTCGAGAATATTGAACGATTCAGCGTTTCTGCTTCGGTGGCCTAATTATCGACACTTGCGTTGTCAGGCACGGAGCTACTTCGTCAGGCCTCCTAACTACCAATTCCCCGAGTGTCTTCTTCCGTTTCAACGTGCTCCAGTTTCGATTAATCAACTTCCGGAACTTGCGAGGGAACCACGAAAAAAAATGCTTTCAAAACCCAAACAAACCCAAACGATAAAGAAAGCCATTAAAAAAGCATCCAAAACCCAAACAAACCCAAACGATAAAAAAAGCCATTGAAAAAACAGGGGAAAAAAATGATGGAGCCTCGTCAAACGATAATGACGGATCAGCTGGACTTCTGGAAGTCCTAACTCTCCGGGGCAACAATGATCGTCTGGGAGACGAAGCGTGGACGATAAAAACGTATCCGTGGTTTTTGCCCGATGGCCAAACACCGGGCTTCCGGCGTTTATCGACTCACCGGCCGCGTCGAAGAAAAACAAAAAAAAAAAGGGTAGAAAAGGAAGCAAACAAAAAAGAGCCCCTCCGTTATAATGAAACTGGTGAATGAAGGAGATCTGAAATTCCGCATCGATGTATCGTAAGGTGCCGTGTATAACCGGCGTTCGTGTTATTGGAGCCGCTTTTGTTGAATTGCCCATAACTCATCGCGTTTCATTGCTTTTCCTTCCATCTCTCGGCTCGTTGGTGAGTCGTTCTTGGTCGAGGAGAGCAATCATGGAACAACGGGCCCGATTGTTGCCGCTTTTGCTCGCTGGTAGTGGGCTCGACTTTGCAGCCTATCAGCTTGGCTATTGGACCAACTATATATTTGTCATTTGGTCCGCAAAAAAAGGGGACTGGACTTGCTTTTAAAATGGACAGCGTTGGTCGACGATCTTTCGTTTTCGTAACGTTCGGGCAGGGCAAAAGGGAAAATATTTACTGGATGAAATGACAAAAAAAACTCGAAAGAAACCAACCAAACAAACCCAAACAAGCCTAGAAGAATCCAGGCAAACCCAAACAGGCTCAAAACCCAAACAAGCGTAAATTACTCAAAGAAATAGAAGGCTAAGAGAAAAATGTTGGGAAAGTGGTCGTAGCTTACTTGAAATAGATTGTAGCCCTTGTCGTACATCCACATCTCGTCTGCCGGATGTTCCTTGGCGGTCTCGTGTTGTTGCCCGGTGTTGAGGATGTGCGGAGGTGGACCGCGACTGAGCTGTATCGCAAGGGATCTCTGCAGGAGGAGCAAGCATCTCGTTGGTAATCCTGGACCCCCGGGGCCCGTGGCTTCTCCCAAGATCGAGGCCATTTTCATACGGACGACGGCCACCGAACGCCGCGCTCCCTCTTCTCTCCTTCCCCTCCGGGATCCCTTTTCTTCCGAGGCTTCTCTCGAGATCTTTGCTAACAGAATATCATGGCCGGCCACTGCCCCGACTCATCACGTTCATTCCGCGATTTCGTTCTCCACCTGGAAAACAAAAAAAACAACTTTTTTTCAATTTCAAGCTCCAACTCGAATCTTGACTTTACTGCATCATCATAAAAGATTTTCCCGTATCAAACCCTGAATTATCAAATTCCTGAAAACCATCCAAGAAGAAGATTTTCAGGATTTTTCGAAATTCGATTACGTTCGATCGAAATTCGATTTTTCAGTGATAATTCAGGATCAACCATTAGGATAGCCAATTGGATCTCGACAAACTCAAAACTTGAATAAATCAATTTCCCGAACTAATTATTTTTGCACTTCCACGCCTATGGAAGCCCAACACAATTATCGAACATGTGTTTTAAACTCTGGTTTCGAGATCGGTGATGCAGTTTAACGGCAATTAACAACCGAGTCCATCAAGCTCCGATCGTATGTAGAAGCCTTGATGGAAAATTGCTCGGTTGGATTAGTGAATTAGAGAACTAATAACACACGTGGAAGTACTGCAGGTTTGAATGACGACAGAGACAAGGGATAATACCGTTTGAGTACCGTACGATCTCCCTGAAACCTCATTTCACAGATTTTTTACAATTTCGAACCAAACGATTTCCGCCACGGTTTTCCATAAAACTGCAATGGGGAAAGTTCAATGTGCTTTTTATCAGAACATTTTTACGTTTTCTTAATTAACCCTAATTATTCCTGATAGAATAATCAATTATTGAGAATCTAGAAGGGATAATGAAAAAAGTCGAATTTTCATTGGGCATTTATTGATACGAATCCTACGTCAATAAACGCGTCCGGGGTCAGCTGGAAACCATAATCTTTGAAGCACGTATCTGGCGCAAGGAGAATCTCCTCTTTCGCCGTTGATTCGTCACGTCTCAAAATTACTGGATCAGCGCCCATTGCCAACACGTTCACGGAGGTCTAATTGGTTTACGCCTCGGCAGTTTCTTCCGAAACGGACTTTTTTTCCTCGATAGTTTTCTGGGGTACGTTTGGATGGGGCATTCTTCGGGATACACGTGATGAGTTCTCGTTTGGACGGGACACTGATTGGGTGTGATAGGACTACGGATACGTGACGTTTCAGGGGTGAGAACAACGAATGGCAAATATTCTCTTCGATATCATTCGTAGCTTTCAATAAATAAAGTTAAATTGAATTATCTTAATTGATAAATAAAATGAATAAATGTTTAATAAAATGTTGAATAAATATTTAAATAAACGTTGAATAAATATTCAAATAAATGTTTGAATAAAATGTTGAATAAATATTTGAAAAAAAAATTTTTAACAAAATCAACCCAAACAAACCCAAACGTCAGAAGTTTGTTATTCTTTGTAATTAGCGACGTTAATTAAGCTCGGAACGACTTCAGATATATCGAAGTGTATTAATCGAGACGTTTCATTTTTTTTTTCTTCTTTTTTATTATTTTCTTTGGCTCGCGTAGCCTTTTCCCTTTCTCGTCTGTCGTTTCGCGATATACGGTTGTCGAACTAATTTATGAACGTCGAGCCGTCGGGCGATTCGCGTTCCCCCGGTTACCAGAAGATTGCCATTGGCTCGTTGAATTTTTGACACGTGTCGAACACGTCCCGATAATTTCAGCACTCCGATACACTCTCGAAGCCTCCATCCTCGTGTGATATTTGATTAGGTGTTCGTGCGCACGGAAGTGGGTCGTCAGGTAATTAGAGAGTGCGTACTCGACTCCCGACAAGGCGAATACCATTTTATCTCCTCGTTTTTTTCCCTATCGTTGCGAGATACATTGAAATGTAAAACGAAACGAAAAAAAAAAAAAGAAACATTGCAAGGTTATAGATATTCCAGAAGCGAACGACCGGGCTTGTGTCGTTCCAGTTTCAAAACCGAGATGTTGAAACTGTGAGCCCTTTGCTCCCTTTTTAAGATTGAAAGATGATCAAAGATTTCCATAACAATTATCTTTTATTTATTACAGTTATGAACTAGAAACGTCGTTCAATCCACTAATTGATACCCCTTAACGAAGATGAATCCATTCGCATCACTCAGTAAAAAAAAACTAAACCCAAACGAACCCAAACTCTAGTTGATTCACTGACGGATTCCACCAGCTGAGCTCCGTAATATATGAACCAAAAAGATCCCAATGGAGTACGAGACGTTGAAGATCGATATACTACGAAGCATTCCCCGGATTCCCTCGATCGATCGCATGCCCATCGATCGTTGAGGATTTCACCTTGAGCCTGCATATATGTATCGATTCAGCGGAAGTGTATACAGTCCAGGGGGAAAGAGGACTTCCTGTCGCGTGACTCACGCTTTCTGCCAGTGATCGTTGTGTTTGTTGAACCGCGAGCAAGAAGACGAATGAAAAGAGGAGGAGGAGGAGAGGGGGGGGGGGAGAAAGAATAGTTCGTCGATCACGGGCAAGGAGGGGGGTTTGTTGTGGAACAGGGCAAAACGTGCTGGCAACGGAGCTGCTGTAACTGCTCTCCGAGGATATCAGAGAAGTCCCTCTCTCCGTTTCCTCTGGCGCCTTTGGACGTCCCTGACCCTACCGCAGTCTCAGACTGGAAGATCTCCGGCTCTCTCTCTCCAAGCTCCAGTTCCAGTCACCAAAGTTTCGACGTCCAAGCCAGGGAGAGGATCACTGGCTACCGAGAACGATGAGTCAACTTGGTGCAATTGCGGACTCTTCGTTGTTGCGCAATGTAACGTTTTGTCCTCTCCCCCTTTTTTTTTATGACACTTTGAGAGCCTGAAGATTCGAGGAACGATTCGTCACCCGGAGGTGTCGAAATGTAGCTTGTTTGGGTTTGGGTAGATCGATGTTTATTTATTTTTGTTACGACTTACTTCACTTTGAATTAAAATGATGTTTAGTGTCATATCGCCGGTCCATTTTTATACCTTGAAGACGAATCTATAATTTGATTCGCATTGAACTCTCCATTTCTAGGGAAAACTGTCGAAAAAATATTTTAGAAGAGTTTTTTGCATTTTCCTAGTCTAATTTTGCACTTTCGACAAAAACTCTGGCATATTCGTAATCAGCGGAAAATTTCCGATCGAATACACACTTTTAATACTTTTAAAACGGAAAAAAAATTTTTCGACCTCCCCGGGCCACTTTGCCAGAATCTTAAAAATCGCGATATTTCAAAAGGTCGTAGAACAA
>JAPYZJ010000896.1:0-34168 GCA_030522765.1 Ophioninae sp. B BG-2022a
ATTAACAACAGAAAACACTGCCATATCTTGGCAAAGTTAGTAATATTTCACTGGGCCATCTCTCCTCTATGGTCATCTGTCCTCGAATTACCCTATTTGAAACCTGGGCTTTATTAGGCATTGGGCCTTGGATGGGTCAAGTACCTTAGGTGGAAAACCAAGGGTCACGTTGGGGGATATAAAAGTCATCACCCGTGACTCCTGCGGGATGGCTAGTTAGTGACTCGATGGCAAAAGCTACAAAAGCGATCAACCGTGTCTCCTGCCTCACCTAGGGACTCCCGTGGCTCTTTCCAAATGCTGAAATCCCGGTTTTATCGCGTCACCCCGCGCGAACTAACCAGCCAATCTCCTTACACGGTCCAATCATGGCGCTTCTTGAAAAAAGCCAAATACCGGATAATCCTAGTTCTCCGGGAGCTCCCCCGCTGTGTTCCTTGCTGAGATACGCGCCAACCTCGACAGCTCGATGGTACAAACTCACGCGTGTGTCTGTGTGTATACGTACACGACCGAGTATAAACTCCTTTATCTCGTTGGTTCAAGCGGTCCGAGGTACTGCGCTAGGTATCCCGCGGAGTCTGTTAAATAAACTACAGGTAGGCGCGATATCCCCGTGGCGTATGGAGTCACGACCCTGTTTCTTCGCACCCCCCCCCCTCCTCCGTATTCCTCACATCCTAAGTCTACATCCTCGTACGTACACATCCTTCTTCCTAAGTCTCACGTTTTTTTCTCGTTTTTTTTTGTTTTTTTTCCCCTTTCGTTCTTCCGTACATTCAATGTATCCTTATCATTACCTTATCGTTATCTATTTTTTCATCCACTTATCTTTACTTCACCTAATCCGTTCCTGTTATTATAAATAATTTATTTATTCATTTTTCTCTGTCGCGTCTCATTTATCCTTGGTTTACTTGACCTAGTTATACCCGATTTTAAACTCTAGTGTTTTATCTAATTATCCCTATTTATAAATTTTGCAGAAAATTATTATTAGTATTATTACGATCACTGTTCTCGAGGTTACTGATCCGGTTGGTACATTTTCCGGAAAACATGGATAAATAGTACATGTATGATTTTGTACTTCAGAGTACGCAGTATCTCTCTCCGTCTCTCTGCACAATCATTTTTCATATCTTTTGTAATCATGCTTCTTATGTTTGTCTTTCCTTTTGTAATATGAATAATATTTCTTATTTTTCGTTTTCTTTCTATAAGTAAATTAATTAAGCAATCAATCTCCATCTCTCTTATTATCTCAATTAATATTATTATTATTATTATTCTAATTATTATGACTATAATTATTATTTTTCGTAAGATCCTCGGCTTTTATTTTGAGTGTACATCTTTACTCTTAGGGAACTCTGTTTCCGAGTACGAAACGAAGGTCTCTTTCCTCATCTTTGCCAAGTCCCCCCCCCCCCAGCCCCTCAGGATTCTTGAACAATATGCACTGGCAACATCCACGCTGCTGGCTTTTCCTCCCTCGTCTTTTCATCCCGATCGATTCTCTGCTTGCAACGAGCGAGATTTACTCGACCACTGTGAGCGGAAGAAAAGAAAAAACGACGATCCGACGTGTACCCACACCTGTGAAAGGTGCACGTGGAAAGGGGTCTTCGAGGAGAGAATGGAAAGGGCGCGTGGAGGGGGGTGATGGTCCGAGATGTTCGCTGGAGTAAAGAGCCACGAGAGACACAGCTCGACGACGAGCATCAACGACTCTCTCTCTCTCTCTCTCGTGCTCCCTCGGGACTTGAAACTTCGTTATATCCAGAGGAGCAATTACAGATAAGAATCTGACGTTTGACCCGCGAACGTCAGTATCGCGATGCCTGAGACTCCGTCAAGAACGAAATAGGTAGAAAAAACAGAGTTGAACAAAAAAACAAACGAAAAAGGAAAAAGAAATGGAAACAGCGATAAGCATCGGGGTTTCGATCCTTCGCGGCTCTTCGAAACCCAATATTAGTTTATCCTCGATACCGAATATCGTTATTATCATTATTATACAGGGAATTGTTTCATTCGATATTCAAATTAAAACTACCGGTCGTAAGAGGTTTGGGAGGAGGGGGGGGGGGGATGGAGGATGAAGTCGGACCGAGTTTGAGAGTCACTGGATATCGTCAGAGTGGCTTGGAGTACCTTCGAGCAAGAGGGATTCTCGAGAGGAAGAAGAGAAACGAGCTGCTGCTCCTCCTCGTCGTCGTCGTTGTTGTCGTCGTCGTCGTTGGTAGATAAAATATCCTCTCTCTCTCTTTCTCTTCGAACATCATTCTGCTTGGATTTTACTCCTTTTCTTTTTTTGCTCTCTTCCTTTTTACCTCGCGTTCGCGTCCTCCCTCCCCCTCCCCCTGCCCCCATCCCCTTTTCCAACGTACTCTACGTCCATCTTATTTTCTCTCGTTTGATATTTCTGTTTTTCGTCTTTTTGCCTCGCGACTCGTGTTTTCTCCTCCGCAGATCCTAGGAAACCCGTACAAACTCAAGCAACCGTACGCCTGGTGGAGGCTTTCAATTTTCGCGTTTACGCGTTATCAATCAAATGTCACAATTCATACGGGCGTGTATCTACGTGACGGGACGAATAAAATTTTGGTATTTTGTATTAACGAGGATTTGATTGATTTCGGACGATAATTCTCGCGAGGCTCACGATCAGAGTTGCGTCAAGCGAGTGCGGGAGAGAGAGAGGGAGAAAGAGAGAAATGATGGGATATCATATGATATGATAAAGTTTATTATGTCTTAGCACGCTATTGGGCAAACGAGACAGCTGAATGAAAAACAAAATCATAGTAATAATAACGAGCTCATAACAGAGAATAAATGATTTAAAAAAATAATAACAAATTACACAAGCTAAGTAACAAAAGTAGAGCGAAAGAAAAATGAATCAAATAAAATAAATCAACAAAGTCATAAAGATAACGTTCTCTCGTAACAGAGAATAAATTATTTGAAAAAATAATTAAAAATTACACAAACCAAGTAACAAAAATAGAACAAAAGAAAAATTAACCAAATTAAATAAAATAGCAAAGTCATAAAGATAACGCTTGAGAAAAATCGATTGCAAGCTCACGCCAACTAGAAACTCGCACTATTGTTGCTTAGGTTCTAATAGATGATTGTGGAGCAGAGAGAGAGGGATAGTGAGAGAAAAAAATAATAGTAAAGACGAAAAAACGATAGAAAAAAAACAAGATTCGTAATCCGCAACAAAGCGCGTGCGACCATGAAACGACACACGCGACGAAGTTTTCACTAAAACATACACACGCGCGTGCAAGTAGGTCTGCTCCTTTATTTATGAGGCAATTTGGTGCGAACGGTCCGGTAAATAAAACTTTTCGGATGATGTAGAGAGAGGAGAAAAGGATTGGGATGGAGGAATGAGAGAGGGGAGGGGGTAAGCTCAGTCGTTGATCAAAGTCGATTGGGTTACTCTTTTAATCAGAATCGCCGACGATCGAATATCCCGCGAAGCGCCTCTTTCGTATCGTATATATAATACGAGGGAGGAAAAAGGAAAGAGATAAAAAAGGAAATATCTTGTCTCTCTTTCTCGCTTCTCGACTCTATAAAACAATTTTATGGCTGTATATACTATTTTATAGTCAGCGGGATGGCCAACAAACACGACTTCCTCTTTTCTTATAATTATTTCTCTTCAATTATTATTATTATTATTGTTATTAGATTAAATTGAATTTAGTTATTATTATTATTGTTATTATTATTATTACTGTTGTTTATATATTCTTGATATAGTTTTGATGGTAGGCTTCTTATTTATATTCATTATGTTCAATAATAATAACTATAATAATAATTCATAATATGTCATACATATAAGGAATAATAATATTTAAAAATCGACGAAAATATCGCAAAAGATATTATTATGAAACCGGTGTAAAAAAAATATAATTAATTGTTCCCAAAATTAGTGCGGAAATAATGCCATGCCTCGTAAAAAATTTTAACGCCGAAAAATAATTGTATCGTTAAGGTAACAATTGTATTTTATTAAATACGATTAAATTATTAAATTTATTAAACGGTCGTATTTTATTAAAGATAACTAAAGAAAATAACGTGAAACTCGGTAATGAGGAGACGATGTTTCAATAAGCAAGTAATATGGAAGTAGCTTGCAGTGATCAGCGAAATTGAATCACAACGAAAGTTGACTGACATTGTGTGGGAATAGTTTGTTAATATTTTTAAATTTGGAAAGAAATATTTTTATTATTCAACATTATTATTATTATTCAACATTTTTATTAGTCAACATTATAATTATTATTCAACATTATTATTAATAAACTTTATTATTATTCAACATTATTGTTATTATTATTACTGGTCAGGAATATCGCTTTGTAAAACAATACAGAAACATTTGAAAAATAATTCCGGAAGAGGTATCGGCGGATCCGGGGTCCGTGTCGCTCCGCGAATGGACCCGATGACCGGAACTATTTATTAGTGTGCCCCCCGGGGGTGTCGTACTTTCGCGCCTGTACGCTCTTTGCACTCTCTCTCTCTCTCTCTTCCTCTCTTTCCGTCTCGTTGATCTCGGCGTTGCGAGAATGAGAGCCATTGTCAGCGCGAGAGAGAGGGAGAAAGAGAGACGGAGTATGGTTAGTTGAAAAAAAAAAACAGAAATGGCAGAAGCACGAAGAATACATATAAAATGAAAGAAAAATGTAAAACGAGGCTGCCAGTTACTGCGAATGGAAAAGAAACGGGTTTTGCATTGTGCCAGCGCTTTCTATACACGGGCGTGTCCATTTTTGTGAGTTGGAAACTCGTAAGGGGAGAGAGAGAGAGAGAGAGAAATAAATTTACTGAAAATTTATTTACGCTCCGGTATCCTATAGGTCGAGTTTTACGACTTACATCGAACTTGAAATTAATTTCAAGTTCAAAAGTGGCAGATGGAGCGCCTTCGAGTTCTTCAGGGACATCGAGATACGATCGAGGTTTTCGAATATATAGGAAAAATATCATTAAGAAGACATATCTCAGTAAACAGCGGAAAAAATATTGGTGAATTTCTGAAATTGATGAGTATTATTCAAAAGTATAAATATTGCGGTATATTTAGGAATTTTTTTCACAAATTTGTATTGACTGAGACCGTTGTTATTCGCATTTCGGAATTTCGAAAATATTCTCGAAACGTAACGTACAAAGCCCTCCGGATCATGGAATTTCTCGTAAAACATCTTTTTTTTTTAGTTCGCGCCCTCGTTAAATATCATTTTACAGCCAAAAGTTCCGACTTTTCCGGCTTGATTATTGACCCGGTCGATCACCCGTAACTTTTACAATTTTTTATATATTAGGACAAATTTGTACACGATATTCCCAAGATTTCAAACTTTGAAGCCAAGCGAAAAGTAAAGTTGAAGAAAAGATTTCTTTTTTTTTTAACCGGATGTACCCCCTTAAGCCATTGGGTTTCCAAATAAATTTTGGGCTCGAGGGTGCGAGAAAAACGGTCGCGAAGTTGCCTTTCCATTTCTAGCGGGGACCCGCTCTCTATGAACTTTGGAGTCGCGGTCGATAGCTGTGTAAGCAGCGCGCCACCTGGGTGAATAGAAATCCGTGTTTGTTACTTTATATCTCTTGTTTTCTCACTCTTTATATCTCTTTGCTTCTCCCAACCATTTTTCTCGCTGTCCGCTCGTTTTATCTGCACACAAACGCACACACTGCCAGATGTAGCAGTTTGTATTCGCCTGGGCGAAAGATTACAGCAGCGCAGTGTGTACCGTGTGTAAAGTAGCGAACGTTCCACTCGCCACAGCTGTAAAACTTTCGCCCCTCCTCAATTCTCGGCCCCTCCACACCGCGGTCATTTTTTTTTCTCGTATTTCCAATCGTTCATTTTTTTCACATCCTTCCGAGCATTGTTGGAGCGAATTGAAGCGAAAACGATGACGCAATGACGCGGAAACCGAACGTGGTGGGTCAACGTAGATTTTTTCCTTCTCGAGCGTACTTATAGCCGATCATTGTTTGTCGGTGCGCGTAGTAAGTGAAAAACAATTTAAACCATCGAGTAAAAAAACGAGGCTAGCAGCTGCGATAACACATTTTTTTTGTTTCATACTGATATTTAATCGTTTTTATTAATATGAATATTGAATAAGTTAAACAACGAATTATTACTAAATTCTATTAGTTTATGAATATTTAATCATATTCCATATTTCAATGAATAAATGAATAATTACATTTTTGACGAGATTGATAGAATATTTTTCAATTTTATAATTTATTGGGTTCACTAATTGATTCGTATGTAATCATAAAAGGTATTGATATCAATTTAACGAAAAAATGGCACACGAATTTTCCGTAGAGTAATCAATCGATGTTTAAATAATCAATTGTTATTTTCGATATAATTATTCACACGTGTATATAAATTGTATATTATTATTATTATTATATTTATTACTCGAGTCAATGATTATCATATTCGTTAATTACGCAAATGAATAATTATAG
This sequence comes from Ophioninae sp. B BG-2022a, assembly GCA_030522765.1. Classification (NCBI taxonomy): domain Eukaryota; kingdom Metazoa; phylum Arthropoda; class Insecta; order Hymenoptera; family Ichneumonidae; species Ophioninae sp. B BG-2022a. Next base: position 6,541 of record JAPYZJ010000896.1, read on the forward strand.
AAATTATTATTATTATCAGTATTTTGAAATACTGCTCGACGATTGCGATGACTGATTGCTTTTTCCATTTTTCAATTATTTTTTAAATTACCATTCGCAAATTATGCCCGGAATATAATTGAGCAATTATGTTTTTGGTAAATAACGCAGAATCTCCGAAAATGGTATGTGGGATATAAAGGCGACGATGAGGAGAATTGAAAAACTCTGAAATGCGAGTACGTCCGAGGGTTTGTCAATTTAACGCGGAACTTTCTAGGGATTGCGAACAATCTCAATTCCTCAGCGGAAGGAGCGATGTCCCGCCCAACCGCTAATTAATTACGTATGAATTATGGATTTGCGCTCGTGCGCGATGCCTGGGTAAGGGAGAAAGAGCGATGGGCCTTAAGGCTTGACTTCGTTTAATTGGACACGATTCGTTTGTCGCTTCGCGCCTCGGTCCGGCTCGACTCTGTTTTATCCCAGCGTCGAGAGCCTCGTCGGGTCATTGAAGGTCATTGCTCACGAAGTAGGATGTGCGAGGAAAAAAAAATAATAAAAATTAAAAAACACCTACATCGGGTCATAAACTTGAAGAGTTAAAAATTTGTTTTTTTTCAATCGACTTCCAATTATTCTAAATCGTAATTCGTAAAAATCTTTATTCACATTGGCAACGTATGGGATTTAAGATCGCCATATTGGAACCGTAGGTACGATATATATATATATATATATATATATATATACGTATAAGTTCGCCATATTACAATATTATTGAATTCAAGGTCATGACATTAGAATCGTATTGCATCAACATCGCCTCATCGGCATTTATGGTTGTCACATGCAAACCGTTTAACATTCAAGGTCATCTGCTATGACCTTACATGTAATATGACATTGAACATTTCGCAATATCGTAGTCCTATCGCACTTACCGTCGCCATATTGGAATCATATAGAATTTAAGTTCGCCATATTAGATTAATATGGCAGTTATGGTTGCAATATTCAAATTGTCGAGCATTAAAGGTCGCCACGCAATCGTATGAAATTTACGGTTGCCACATTGCGCGTTCAAGTTCGCCATATTGGAATCGAAATTGTGATGGAAGCTCGATGACCGGCTTCATCCCAATTCACTGAACTTTATTGCTCGGTCGATTGAACGAGGGGCGGCTCGGGATCATTCGCTATGCTGAAAACTACGAACGTAGACCGTAAAATTGGACCGCATCGCAGCTGCGGACGACACAGCGAACAAGCATACGGCCCACTTATCGGTTCTTTCGATCCGTCAGCGTTGACCCGCGTCATGTTGCGGGGCCTTGGCTATCAGGCCCGGGGGATGACTAGATCCTAAGCTTTGGTCATTCCGGTTGAGTCTTCCGTCACGAATCGATGGAACTACCGATATCGTTAGCTCTGAGCGAGGTTAGGTTACAGCGCACTCAAACCTCCGGGAGCTGGTGTACAAACACACAAACGCAAAGACACCCCCCATAAAGTAGGCAAAAAGGCCGTGTATCGACAAGCAAGGGACGATAGAGAGATAGCCGTGCACTACCGGGTACGTTTCTTCAATATTGACTTTAGATTAAATTGCATGGAATTTCGAGCGCCTTCTGCGCTACTGCGGGTCTACAGCAGACTGCAGTTACCAAATGGAGGGTGGTATCGTAGCGATACCGCAATCTGAAGAACGCTCAAAAGCTGGTAGGGTTTCCTATGAGTTAGAACAGGATAGTGTTTCCAGGCTCATTTGGGTCAGCCTAGAGGATTGCCAGTCCCTCACCAAATGGATTTCATCCAAACTCTAATGGGGGGTGTGTCGCAGCGATATCACAATCTACAGGCGTCTCTATGTTCCTCTTGAGTCGTCTTGGAACTGCTTTGGATTTCACCGAGTTCGCTATTTGCCTTTCCAAATCGATTTTATCCAAACAGTAACGAGGAGTTTCGTAGCGATCGACTGTTCCTATCAGGCTGAAGTACGATCTTCTTGAACTCCATTGGGTCTGCTAAAATAGTTTCTTAGGCGTTTCCAAAACGGTTTTTTTGATCCAGGCTCAATCTCTTGAGCCTTTCCATCGAAAGGCAAAACGACTCTTCGTTCCGCGAAGTTTCAATAAAGAAGTAGGAGAAAAAGGTACCGTGAACTCGAGGCTGGAAACGAGCGCGGTGATTAAAGAGACCGCCTCGCCCTTACTACCTGACGGGAAGCAGGTAAGCGCAGGTGCGTGCAGCGACTCGAGTATCGCCAATTGCATAATGATCGACCGATCTTGTCCTAGGTCACGACTTCCATACTCGTATTGTATGTCCAGGTGTGCCTCACGTTCGAGAATTTCCTGCAAGTTACAACGACAGCTCCTACGACCGGGAGCGTCACTCACCTAATAGTTTCTTCAGGGTCTCCCAAGCTTCAGCATTGACTCCTTATAGCAGTGTCATTCTCTTTATTTACAATCCTCTCTTTCCCTTTTTTTGTTTCGACGAAGACAAAGAGACACCGACAGAGTCTAGAAACTCATTAGATATAGTTGACCGTTTTGGTGCATCCGCGAAGTGTCCCTTCGGGCGAAATGCAGATGACGGTTGAAAAACTGAATCATATAATCGTGCATGATGAAATAAATGTGTAATATATATGTATCGAACGAACCAAAACGAATAATTGAAAGCAAGAGTAAAGACACTTTACTGAGGTCTCGAAGTATCGTCACGATATTGAATAACCTCAAACTCCTTTTTGCTGAAAAATTATACCCGCCTCAGAAAAAGCAGTTCTTCACTTCACCGACGAGGGAATGATCTGACGTGAAAATGCACGGTTACAACGAGCTCCTTAGGGAATCGCAAGAACGAGAAAGATCGTGCGGAGTGAGCGAGTGTGTGCGCGCGCGCCCGTGTATTTTCATGTCTGCTTTACGATCCGGAGCTGAATAACGAAGAAACCTCGTTTTACACATCCGCAGCACGCGACTCGTCAAATAACTTCGCGTACATACAGACACATCGATATGTGGCTACACGAGCCACGTACCGAGATACAACTGATTAATTTATCATACATTAACGAGAATGAGTCTCGGTAGTCTCGCGAGGCCTTCGATCATTTTTCATGCTTTTATTGCCCTCCCCATTTTCTTCTTCTCCTCTTTGTTTGACATTTCATTAAACGTCTCTTTCACTCCTTCGTATCTTCTACGTATTAAACTTGGGATAGCAATTGGATTTAGTCAATTTAGTAATTGCTGTCCAGCCGAGACCGACACCACTGAAGACGCGCACTTGTTTGTTGGTTTTTCTCTCGAAGGTATCAGAAAGGTAGAAAGATGGTGCGGAAATAAACGCCCACAAATTGGGAGCTGCTTTCATACGGGAACGAGGTTCTAGAATTTCGATGGTAATATCGGTCCCGAGGGAAGCTGCTCTTATAGAGAAAGAGAGGAAGAGAAAGAGAGGAGGAGGAGGAGGAGGAGGTGGAAGGTTCTAGGTAGGGAGGGGTAACGGGTCGATACATGCGCAAAGGGGGAATCCAGTGGGTGTATAGATATAACGTAACGTTGCCGCTTGGAAAATAGATACAGGGGCTGCTACAGACAGGAACGAGGAGTTGGCTCGTTTCTTCGTTTGCGCGACGATCGATTCCGTTTTGACGTCCATGTTGAAAACGAGCGTCTTATTTTATTGAGTCGTCCAACCTGGAGCTGTGAACACGCGCTACGTACACATCACCTCTTGCACGAGTAGATCCGAGTATTTCGTTTCTCTCTAGGTTTTGTTGATTCAGTTTTGAATTCGGAAGTTTTCGTAATTCTGAAGCATCGGCGAAGTGGATAGTTTATTGGTCTTTGCCAGTTTCAATGGTTATTCTAGTTGAGTTAAAAAGACCAGCAGTCTCATCATTACCCAGTGTGGCGATGATCAAACATGGTCCACAACTGAAAGACGAGGGGTGAAGGCGGTGAAGATAGAAAGCAAAGCGGAGGCGTGGACATTGTAAATAAGCGAAGAAATACGAAGTTGATGATGCGAAGGGTGCAATGAAGGGTTTGCCAAAACTTGTCCACCCACAACCGATATCGCGGATTACTCTGCAGGTATAACGAGTGACAACGACCACGTGAATGAGAACTGGTTGGGAGCGGGGAACGACGAGAGGAAGTCTCGGATGAGAGAGAGACGGATAAAATGAAGTGCCAAGTACACCGGAGAAGCGGAGTTCTTCTCCGGTGTATATCGAGCCTCTTTCACTCAACCCACTTGCACTCGGACGTCTGTGTGCGCGTCGATGGAAATATGCCCGCTGTATCGTACAATACTGAGGCCATCCACTTCGCTGAAATACCGCTTTGGCTACCAGTCTTAACGTTCCAACGATGCGAAAATCTACTATCTGTAAAACCACAGCTAGAATCCAAGCGAAACCTTTCGAATTGTCCAACCGAACCCAAACCCAAACTCGGTTCATGTGCGGAAGTGGATTTGGGTAAAAAATATGGAAGGTTCTATTTCAGTTCAAAAATAGTGACCGTAAGCATCAATTTTCCACTTTCGTGAAACGAGACTCTACCCCTCCTTCTGGAAGGCTTAACGAAGTGGTCTCGTCAAAGTGGGCTGCGATCATGTTCCGCGATACGAGGTAATCACCGAAACCACCAGTCCGTCGAAATAACTGGTTGATCATTGCCAAGGATTCCATAGTGGGAATTTCAATGGTTTATGTCTCCATCGGATCTCGAGATAAGCCAGGCTCGTTTATGGCTTGGACGGGCTAACTGTTTCCGTCGACGAGCTCTACTCCGAGCGATTCCAATTGAATTGGACAACGTGGCACGAGCCGGCACGAGTGGGCACGTCAAGAGCAGCGCGCTTTCCTACTCGGCTCATAAGGATGTCACGGTGAACGCGCAAAACGGCGGATAAGTTAGCGGGAAGGGACTCACATGCTATGATTGCCGGAAGCTCACTCACTCGATAAATAACTGCGTACACCCTGGAGCAGGCTTCGCCCTTATTTTTTTTAGTACGAATCAGCACCCACTTCCGTGGTGCCTTCATCAATATCCAAGGAGGTTCATGGCTTCCAGTTACCTAGACTGGTTCGCTGATCGGCAGTACTCTGACGGGTTACCTTCGCTTGAAAAATCATCATGTGGAAGACAATACCACGACCTGTGGTCATTCAGCTAATACTTCTCCGATGACTAAATAACTAGACAACATCTGGAGCTCTTCATTGCTGTGAATTACCATTACTCGCTAAAATTACTGGGTTATGAATTTGCGGCGATTCTGTCGTTCGTTGTTAAATTCTCCGCAACTAGTAACGATAAATAGCGAACCTCAAACGGATAAACTTCCGCAAAGTTCCACCCTCCGATCGAGCTGAAAGTTTGCACAGACCTTCTTTTGAACATTCCGAGACACCCTCTAAAAGGATTTTTGGCAAGTAACGTTAGTTTCCAAGATATAAAATTTTGAAAACTTATATTTTTACATGCGTGCCTATCGAAAAAATTCTTAAATCAGCAAAAAATACAAAAAAATTTAAAAATTAAACGACACAAAAAATACAAAATACAAAATAAAGACAAAAAACAAAACTGACTGACTGACGAAAATAAAAACAAACCCAAACAAAAAAAATACAAACGAAAGTTAAAAAAAAAAAAAAGATGTTATTGCCAAAAATCGTTTCAGAGATCGTCTCAAAATATCAAAAAGAAAGTCTGCAAAATTTCAGCTCGATCGGAGAGTGGCATTCTCGGAAGTCTACCCAAAATAATAAAAAAATAAATAAACAAGTTGAAAAAGATGTTCTGAAGGAGCCGATCAGCTTTCGCCTGGAATTTTTCTGCTACCTAATCACTTTTCTATATCCTCTTCTATCAATAAAATCAAACATATAAAATTTGGAATTTCCATTCGGTCACTCTATTGCCTGATAAGCCGAACCAATCTTGATTATCCATTAGCAGAAATACGTTTGTGAACCGTCTCAATTGAATACCGATTCAAACGAACTTTACTCGGGAGTAACGAGGCCGCTTTGCTCGGGAGTCTTCTCAGTGCCCGGTCATTGAAGGAACAAAGAAAAGGTGTTTCTCGGCTGGTGAGATCTCGAGTCATGAAAAGCCCGGAAACCTCATTAGGCTGTCGTTGCTCCGGGAAAATCAAGGACCAATGAGTTTATTCACATTGGTGATGACGAATTTTGTAAAAAAGCCAAGGTGGCGCTGTTGCGCATCATTGTGCGTCCAGACTTAGGGTCTGGCTTCGCATTCGTTACACATCGGGTTGTCTCCTGTTTAACCGTGTTTTTACGCCTGGCGTTAATTCGCAAAAGCTTTTCTTCTGGGGTTGATGATCGTCGACGAGACTGCGGAAACCACGGGTGGATTTTTTCCGGCTGGGTTGTGAACACAACATACATTCGCGGTGTTGCGCGCGGCCACACCGCGAAACGCAATCGGTGAACGAATTCAGAGGGGGGACGACCGTTCCACGATGAAACAACAGGGTAGGGATGTGGAGCCCGTTGTAACGATCCGCGGTCTTTTTCATCCCTTTCTCTCATCTCGCTACGCGTTTCACACGCACGGCGAGATCCCGGCTCTTCACCGGAGACGTTGGTCCTCATTGTGCTCGGCGATAATGCGGGCCTCGTTAAAAAAACGAACCAAAGCAAAACAAAGCAAAGACGGTGAATCGTTTATCAACTCTAAGGCACCTGACCCGTGTAAGGCGCAGTACCTAATAAAGCCTACATTTTTAATATCCAAAACTACAAAGTCAAACGGATTGAGCTCTCATCGTCCAATGTCTAACTTTGAACGGCCGCAATTGCCACAGCAACCGTCGCGCTGTGGCGAACCCAAACAAATTTGCAGTCGATAGAAGGCAGCGCGTGCGATCGCACGTAAACGTTTCTCAAATTTCCACGTACTAAAACTTTCGAAAACGAAAAATGTTTTCAATATTACTTAGTGAATCTTTATTCTAATTATATGTAGTGGTTTATCAGCACTATACATGTTGTTATCAAAATTAAAGTTTAAAATTGAAGATTATCCCTTTACACCCGACGGTACGATTAATCATTTTGAATAATTTTTTTGAACAATCTATGACTCCAAATGTCACGATCATTTTGAATAATTTTTTTTGAACATTTTATGACTCCAAATGAACCCGATCGATCGACGTCGGTTGCGTTCGCAAAAATGAATCCGCGCGGCCTTTAGATTTTTTTAAAGTTACCCGCACTATCGTGTAGCGTCGGGTGTAAAGGGTTACATATTTTTAAAACTTTTTTTGTACGAAGTTACAACGGGTATAGCCTTATTGAAAAACAGTGATCTAAATAAGGCCCAGAAGATGCTTTTTTAAAAAAAGCTTATAGTTAATAGTGAACATTGTTTTCTGAACCAAAATTATTATTAATACGTTGATTATTGAATAAATGATTAAATAAACATTTTCGGTCTATTTCAACATTCATAGTTTTTTTATGTACTTAAAAACGAATAAGGTGGGCTTTACATGGGTCAGGTACCTTACACTGGGTGACTGCTTTTTCGTTTTTTTTTTTCATCCCTTCGTTTCTTCTGACGTTTTTCACCGTATAGACCTCCGGTAGCGAAAAGTACGACAAACGCTGATAATGTACGACGAGTCTCCGATGAATATCCGTTTCAATTGATGTTCGCTCAATGTGCGAGTTTCGGATAACCGCTATCGTCCGATTGAATAGTCTCGCGATAACTTCCGGCGGTTGTTTCGGTACGTCGGACGTTCTCCCGTATCGGAAATATACGCATTCGAGTCTCCCGTAACACTTCTCGTTTTGCGGCACAACTCGCCCGAGAGATGAGGGCCGGTTCGTTGATGTTCCTGCGCGTCGTATGGACGTCTTCCTCGCTGTCGTTCTCTCTCACCACCAGGTGATAAGATAAGCCCTCGCATAAAACCTTCCGGAGAACACCTCGAAGTCGCGTTTCTACCTTATTATTTAATACGGACGTCGTATCTCGCGACGGGGCTGTTATCGTATGTACTGGACGATACGGTTGTTTGAAAAAGGAACTACTTCGCGCGGGATTGATGATGACCCAGTCTTTTGAAAATTAACAACCAGCAGCAAAACTGCGGACGCGCTTTTTCAATGAGTCACGGATCTTTGAAAACCCACGTTGTTGGTAATACAATTTTTCATTGTTTCAGCGATTCGATAAATCACTGTGTAGTGTATGATCAATCCAGCGCTTTTTGAAAACGATAATATCAAAAGTGATAAAAGAAATAATAAAGGATCGAATCTCAAAAAAAGTATAATACATTTTATTATTTTCACCGATAGATTGCGTGATGAATAAACTTACTTCTCTTTTAAGCGTTATTATTAACGTTGAAAATGGAAACACGACATTCGCCGTTTACTAATTTACAAATTATGTATCATTCCACAGCGATTAACGACACTTTAATAAATACTCGATCCGAGTATAAAATTACGTACGGTATAATTATACAATGTTCGTATAGTTTCGCAGTGACTAGTGATCCGTTGATAAACGATTGAGAAACATCCGCATAAATATTCCACTCGGTAATATCGCGTCAACATAACTTCCGGTACTGAATTTAATTCCTCTAGAACTGGAGAGAGAGAGAGAAAGAGAAAGTGAAAGAGGAGAAGCGACGCCGATACAATTTTCACTGAACGTTTTAAAATGATAACCCGCTCCCAGATTCGCCGAGACAGCTCGTACGCTCGATATCGTTCTTATCTCGTTCGACTTATATCCTAACCCTCTTGACCTCCGCCGATCAATTGTTCCGAGTTTAGCTCCTTCTGTTACCGCTTCGTCTACCAATTATAGATACGCGAAGTTGGGTGACGGAATTTTTGTTTGCAACTTTATCTTTGCTGCTTAGCGATAAGCGATCTCTATTGAAAATACGAATTGTCTCCTCCACACCTCTTTCTTTCGACTCTCGATGTTTCTTCTTTCGAAGCTTCGAAGCCAGGGGCATTTTTTCTTCTTCTTAGAACGAATCCGTCTATCCTTCCAGTGTCCACCATTTTTCCTCGAAAAACGTATCGAGCTCGAAAGTCTCCACGAATTTCGAGGCCCGCGAGTCCGTTACGAGAATTTCACGATACTCATCGCAAAAGAAATACCCGTATACATCGAGTCTTGAATTTTAGGAAAACAAGACTCTGGCAGTACAAAAGTGAGATAAAGAGTAGAGCGAGCCAAACGTGAGAGAAAGAGATGGAGACAAAGAAGAAAACGAAAAAACAGCGGGCGCGGCCCATTCGACGAGAAAAAGAGAGAGAGAGAGAGAGAGGAAGAGATAAAGGGATAGAGAGAAGGAGTGAGGCCAGTTGCGCTTGTTTTCTCGTTTGGTATTCGGCTTACGAATGTTGGGTATAGAGCAGGGTGAGCGCGTTCGTGCATGCGTTTATACGTTCCCTTTTTCCATCTCTCCCCTTATCCCTCTCTCTCTCTCTTTTTCTTTTCTTCCTCGACACAAAATATTTCCCCTTTCTTTCCAACGTGCTCTTTTACATTCTTGCTTTCTCTCTATCTCTCCCAACGGGCTCTCCCTTTGGGGCTCACCCCCCTAGTCTTGATGTTCGCCTATATATATATCTTCTCAGGGAGAGGGAGAGCGAAGATCCCTCTGGAGCAGCGGCGAGGGTCTCCCTCTATCTTTCTCTCTCTCTTCCCCATCGACTTCGCTTTCTCGAGTCCCCGGACCTTAACCAACGAGAATCACGAAAGCCGGCCGACTCTTTTCCATCTTCAGTTATATACCTATATAGGGTGTTCGAAAAGTCCCGGACTACCTGTTTTTCCCAGAAAATACGAATCAAAGGGAAGAGCTTGGAATGAAGGTTCGATACGCGTTACGTTTTCTTAAATTCCGTTCGGATAAATATCGCTACCGGCTGGGAAGGACCAGAAGTTTTGGAACTTTCAACATTTATTTTTCTCTTTTTTGATGAAAAGAAAACGAAATGAGAAGAAAACGATTAAGGAAATCGGTACAGCAGTCCTACGAAAAGTGGCGAAGGAAGACACTTCTGGATGTTCTGCAACGACCTGTACGAAGATACGCGTCCATAAGTTATATATCTCATGGAGAAGCCGACAGATCTTATGTGCACGCAGACCAACGCGAGTGCGCACACACACGCAGGCGCAAACAGAGCACACTCGTTTTCTTCGCTTCCCGAAGGGTAAGGGACTTCCGAAAGGGAGTGTGCTCTCGTGTTTCTGTAGGGCGATAAGAAAAACGCGCAAGAAGCGGTTCCCTTTGATATTAAAAGAAAAACGTAGCGAGCGCACGGGAGAAAGAGAGAGAGAGAAATGTAGAGGGCGATGGAGAAAGGTTACTTTTTCGAATACGTATGTCCGTAACTTATCGATCAATATAAGTTATTGCTTCGCACCTCAAACGGACTCCCGAGCATACCGACGTTGCGAGTTTTTGGTTCAGTAATTCTCCGTCAGAAATGTTTTAACGTAAACCAGTTTAGGCTTGTACAACCCAACTTCCATTTTCGTATCAAACATCCAGTCGATTCCAGTAAACATCCAGAAGTGTTTACTGGAATCGACAATTTTTAAGATTTTCCGGCCCGGAATAGACTAGGCTGTGTATGATCCTATGTTACTGACATTAGGAAAAACATTCTTCAGTCGTACAGATCCACAAGTATAAATATTGATATTTCCGATGAAAAATATTAGACTTCGATACTTTGGTCCTTCGACGGGGTTCGTACATCGACGTCGTTCCTTAATCATCGTCGTCGTCTTTTTGATATCGATTTAGGCATTTAGGTGATTTTCTTTTATCGACTTGGGTACTTTGAGTCTTGGGTGGTTTTCTTCAAACGACTTAGGTACTTAGGTGATGTTTTCAGATCGCCTTGGGCATTTGTGTTCTTGTATCAACTTAGATGGTGCGCTTCCGTCATCACTCAAGTATAGGCACCACAGAGAAGAATATCAACACGGGGTGAACAGGAGTACGAAACTGGTGTCACTTGTGATTCAAATCTGTACTCAGTTCAAGAGTTGAATTCTAGTACATTGGCTGTTGAGGAATCGGTCGTGATCCCAACGGGGAGATTTGGAAACTGGATCTGATCTTCGTACAAATATTTGGGTTGGGTATACGAAACACGAACTTCGATTGACCAGAAGGCTCAAAATTCCGAAACTACAAATTTCCTTAAGGTCATGCCAGCAAAAAGAACAAAATTTGTTTGGGTTTGTTTGAGTTCGTTAGTTTGATTTTAAACCCTTGATTTTAAACAAACAAACCCGAAAATGTACAAAATTTGTAGTTTCGGAATATTCAAATTCGGGATTTTGAGGCTTCTGGTCATTCGAAGTTCGGGTTTTTTACCTCACCCTCAATATTTCAAACAATCTCATGACGCCCTCTCCCGGTGAGCCTCCGTTTCCTAAAGATCGAAGTTCGATGTCTCTTTCCGTGGTAAATCGGTCACGCGCGCGAAATAGCTCCGATCACTTTCGATCTTATTACAGTGACGCGCATCGATAGCGCGTGATCTATACGTCGTGTGTACGTACAGCGAAGAAACGAAGAAGAAAAAAAGAAGGAGGTAACTATAAGGCCGCGACTTTCCCGGGCCTGGTAGACATGCACCGTGTACACGGCTAAAGCAAACCGAACCATTTCCTTTTTAGGGGGAGCAAAGGTGGGCCGGTGGGAGGCGATGCGCCTTACAAGGGTTCCGCAATTCGTTATTTCGCGAATTTTTCCAAAACGGCGTTTGCTGAAGTTTCGACAGTAGCCTGTATGAAAAAAAAAACGTATAGAAATAAACTTGTAGTAATAAAATATCGCGTTTCTCACCTCTTCCGATGTGCGTTGATGGAGTAAATAAACGACACTTTGTTTCTTGCTTTTTCCACTTTTATTCGAGGGGTGGAACTTAATCCATTGTCGCCTCGTTACCCGTTCGGACGAATATTATGATTTCACGCGCGCACGCACACATACACCCACACGTACACGCGCGTCGCGGCACTACGATATTTTCATTCCCACCCGTAAACGCTAGAGAAACTAAAATCCAGCGCGCACGAGTTTGCGGTCGCAGCTTGAACGTAGCAGAGAGAGAAAGAGAGATGATGCTGAAGCGCCGCGCCGCGGCGATCCGACGAGGCTTCGTCAACGACACACAACGGGGATAAAGCCTAGATTTTCAAAGCGTTTCGGTTGGTCACCCCCGATTTTATCGATGTTCTGAACAAGTCCAAGTCCCGTGACGGCTTCCCGTACTTCGATATCGAAAAGCCAGTTTGAGACGCGCGGACGTTTCGAAAAAATGAAGGAAAAGACACGTGCGGATATACTCAGGTTGGAGCCTCGACGATCCTATCCCGACGACCGTCGAACGCGTACTGAACCAGCAGCGACCCTCACGCGCCTCCCTACCAACTCGCCGTAACTGCCGCCTGGTGGTGGGGGTGTGCGAACCGGCGGCTCCGAACGCCACTCCGTAACGGAGGAGCGGAGAACCGCCGCGCTGCGCGCGTTGCCGTTTTTTTCACGGGGCGCCGGGGCGTTGGTATTGGGGCGCGCTACGTAGGGAGAAGTAAGTACAAGCTTACTCGTGTGTCACGAACCATTCCCTTCATCTCCCCTTCGCTTCATGTCTCGCTATTGCGTTTGCGCGTACGCGTATGTGTTTCCATTTCTTTTTGCCTTTTTTTTTGGCGAGCGTGTATTCTCGTCGCCTAGATCGCCGTCTTTTTTTACTCCCTCGTTTTCGTATCTATGCAGTTTGACCAAAGTTGGGATGCTAGATGTATCCTGATACCTTGAATTAATCCTTGTATCCCGTTTTTTTATTTATGGTATAAGATTTTGTAATTTTTAGTTTATCTCAGTTTTTTCGAAATGTCTCGAAGAATCATCAAAAAATTGTGGAGAATTAGCGAAAAGTGGAATTTTGGAAATTACTTTTGCAAAGTTAGTAAATATCGTTGAATTCTTCACAATATCTCAAATAATCCTACTGACAACGTTTTTTTCGAAAAAAAAAACGTCAAAAAAGGTGGCAAAGGGGTACGTGTGGAAGAATTGTCAAAAATTCGTGGCTCTACTTCGAAATTCTGGCAAAAATCGGTGAAACTTAGCGATTCAATGGGCATTTCAAAGAAAAAATGGGTACGAAGAAATTCAGCGCTGAACAAAGTTCTAATCTCAAAGGGTAAAAAACGTAATCGATGATTCAGCGAAGGACCATTTTTTTGCTAAAAAAACCGAAATGCAAACAAATTTCGTACTTGGAAACTTTTTTCCATAAGTCCATATCGATGTTTTTCACATTCCTAATACGAAATCATCTTTCAGTTCCTCGGACTCCCCAGCGATTCAGTACGAATCGAGATACATATACTGTATATTTATATATATATATATATATTGAAATTATGGTTTCGTCATTTTGTATCTGCTTGATCTCTCCGAAGTCCTTCCCCTTCGCGTGTCCACCCCATTCCACTTATATACATACGCGTCTATATATGCTGATGAATCGTGGGTAGAAACACGTGGCATCGTGAGCCTCGCCCAGTTTGTACACCTTAAAGTCTAACCCGATTCAAACAATGCGGCACGCTGTGCGTGTCGTCTAGAGCACGTGTCCGTAACGCGGCTCCAGTCAGTATCGTTTGGTTTCCCTTGAGGTAACATCAATTCCTCAAACTCCGATATCAGGCATAAAAAAAAACTTAAAAAAAGAAAAAAATATTTTTTATTTTTAAAATACTTTTTTTTCTCCTATTTTGAATTATTTCCTTTTTTGTAACAAATTTCTTCAATATCTCGAATTTTCAAGAATTTCTATGAATATTTGGAAAATTCTTGAAAATATAATAGAAATTTTTTGAAACTTCGTTAGAACTTTCGCGATAAATTTTTTAAAAATTATTTTTAATTGGTTTGCGGTAAAAAAACGGTTATGTTAAAAGAAAATGTTTGGGTTTGTTTGGGTTTGTCTGGGTTCAGTGGAGTCGATATAGAGATAAGAGATAACGAGAAAACTAAGAGCGTACGGTCGATGAGTCACGGTGGGGTGACCGGTGGTACGTTCCCTCTCAGCATTTTTCGTACTCCTCGAGATCCGCTAATTATTGAGCTTGGCGTAGAACGAGAATCCATCGTGATCCTCTTCCTCATCCTTTTATCTCTTTTTTTTTCTTTTCTTTACGTTTTGTTCGTCCGGCTTTTATTCCGGCCTCTTTTCTCTCCATTTTATTTTTCCCTTCCGTTTTTTTTCTTCTGTTTTTTTATCTTTCTATCAACCCTCAGCAGTGTACTACTTTAATCGTCAAAGAAAACGAAGAAGACGAACGAGAGGTGGAGAGGAACGACGAGAAAATAAGAGGTAAAAAAAGGGACAGAGGAAAAGGGCAGAGCCCTTGAAATCGATTCCTCGTTACTCTCCTCCTCGTTTGATGTCCCTTTGTATTTGTTTTCTACCTTCGAGAATAAATATATATATATATGTACGTATGCAAGTGAATTGCAGCCTTGAGAGTGTAATCTCGATGAGAATCGACCAGCAGCTCTTCGACTACTCTCGTCTCGTTTATATATACACACAGATATACCCGGGCCCCGATGCGAAGGTTGGAACAACGGAAAGCCGCTTCACCAAATTACTTGCCTAACGATAACTAGGAGTCAATTAAAAACAATCCTTTTCCACCGTAAGAACGTACGATCAAACCCGTTCAGTTGCGTTGCTTTAAATTTGCAGGTAAACGAATTTGCGGTTTGAAACAAATTTGAATTTTTCCCGCGCACTCGGCAGTTCGCGCAAAGGCCCGATAGGTGGCGAGCGATCGAAAGGTTTCGCGCTCGCGAAGCACTGCGTCCAAACGTACAAGTATCGAACCGTTTCTACACTCCGAAAAATAACGCCGTTGAAATTGCTTATTTAGTAATGAATTAATTATACGACGCGGTAATTTTACACTTTCGATAATAATTCAACTCAAATCTACAAAATAGTCCATTCTTGACTACTTTGTAAATTGACAGCCAAACGCGACGGGGCAGTCCATTTATTCGAAACTCCCGAAACAATATTTTCACAATAGTTTATAACTACTAATTAAATTCGCAAAAAATTGTTAATTAATTCATTTATTATTTATGAAAAGTTTTCAATCATTTTGGCGATTTTTTTTCATATGCATCCAGCAATACTACGATGAAAGTGTACTTTTTTCACATTCGAAATAAAACAAACCCAAACAATTAATATACAAATAATTCATTTTATTGTATTAATGGACTACTAAACAAATGAAACAAAAGCAATAAATAAATATTAAATTATAATCAATTGGGGAGACTTTATTCGTGTTTGGGTTTGTTTGGATTCGTTTATGACTGAGTCTCGTCCTCTTTCCTCCTTCGCAGTTGCAGGGCATCCGGACAAGACTCGTCGGATTCGTGACTAGTTGGTATTCGTAATGCACAAGATTCACGTGCAACGAGAGAACTCCCAACGTGCTAGCGTGACCGGTTCCTCGATTCTCTCATCCCTTTCTCCCTTCTCGTCCTCCTTCGTCCCTTGGAAGACCGAGAGATCGAGATCGGCCCAGGTAGGACCCAGAGTACGACCTTTCGTCGGTCCCATATCCCATCTCTATATATATATACACATACTTATATATACATATGTATAGATCGGTAACACGAAGTTGCAAGTTCGCGTACGAGGCCAGGTCGACGCCGATCGGCTTCTTGAGATTGTCCCCTAACTGCCCGAGCCCCCATGGCTTCGGTATAGGCCGCAACCTTACGATCGTTCGGTCCTTCGGTTCCAAGGGACACTTTCGGGAACATGGCTCCGCCAAGAAATCCTTTAGATTTATATATATGCACTTTGTTGTTGGCTGGCTCGCTGTCCTGGCGACCCTCGTTAAGGTGAGGCTCATTAATCGCTCTCAGATAGACATCGGTCGTGTCTACATAACCTCTACACGGATTGAATTTCGGTGATCGATAAATAAAATCTACACATATACTGGGTGTCCCACGTAAGAATGTCACTCGTGAAATGGGGAGTTGGGTGTGAAATTCTGAGTCGATTGATATAAGCATATATGGTTCCCGGATCAACCCCTGAATTGTTATTAATTTTTAAAGGCAGCCAATCAGACTTAATATTAGACGAAATAATTATTATATCTAGACGTTAAGTGTCATATCGCAGGTCCACGACGATGTATTTTTATACCTTGAAGACAAATCCACAATTTGGTTCGCATTGAAATCTCCATTTTTAGGGAAAAATGGCGAAAAAATATTCTAGAAAGATTTTTCGCATTTTCCCAGTCTAATTCTGCACTTTCGGCAAAAAGTCGGGCATATTCGTAATCAGCGGAAAATTTCCGATTGAATAGACCCTTTTAAGAGTTTATAAAAGGAAATAAAAATATTTTGCGACTTTCCCCGCCACTTTTCCGGAATCTCAAAAATAACGAAATTTCAAAGGGTCGTAGGGTAAGCTCTTCTTACCTATGGAGATTCATTTGGTAGGTTTGGAAAAGGTTTTTGCCTGCCTTGAATAACTGCGTTGGATTCGTATCGATATCTCGTACAGTTTTTCCAGAAAGTCCACTTCAAAAACCGCAAAAAAAAGAGGCAAAGGGTATGTATGGAAAAATTTGCAAAAATCGAAGGTCCAACTTTAAAATTCTGCCAAAAATCGAAAAATCATCAGATTTTTAATTATATTTCAAAGTATCTTTCATTATTCAGAATAATCATCATGATAATTATAATAAATGAGATAAAAATAAAAAATAACAGAAACCAGAATTTCTTGTGTCGGAAGAATATTCAGGCTCGAAAAGAAAGTTTTGAAAATGTGCGAGTCACATGGTCTCGGTTACCGGCTGCTTATATTAGTCTCATTGTTAGTAGTCCGCCGGCGAGGGCGCCCGTCATATCCTTCATCGTTGTCCTCGAGCCACTCGCCGTTTTGCCCCGGGAGGGCTGTGGATTTTTTCTTCCTTGCTCCTTTTTTTTTCACTTTTTTTTCGAACGTTTTTCCTCGATCGGACCAGGGTGGGAAGAAGCCTGTGCGCAAGGTGGAAGGTAGGTAGGGAGTCTCTCAGTAGCCGGAATGACGAACAACCCGGGCAGCATCCCGATTTTGATCTCAAGTTAGCCTCGTTGGACTCGCTGACGAGTAAATGAGAAACCAAGAAGAACAAGAAGGCAAGGATGTGGTGATCGTCCCTGCGGGATACGAGACGTTTTTATCCTTGGATACCCGTTCGTTTGCCTCGTTTTTTTCATCGTGCTTTCTCTTTTTTTTTCGTCTTTTTCCATATTCGATTAGACACTCTTCGGGCATTCGACAATAATTGCCATGATCGATGGATTCGTTCATTTTGTTCCTCGACGTTCACTCGTTTCCGTCATTTTCCACGTTTTTCCTGAAGAGCCTCACGTGCTTTTCCAGCAAGAGGCAATTTTCATTACATTTTGTTTATTTATGCAGGATTATTTATTCGCTGTTTTTTTTCCTTGACTGTTTTCAAGAGCCAAAGATTGGTGGGATGAGGTAGCAATGAAAGATTGGTTTCCGGGAGCAACGAAACCCCGAAAATCAACCTGAGTAAACCCCTTAAGGCAGCCAGAGAAAAGAGACCCCTCGAGGTGGCGAGATATTGGGTACTTTTGAAATTTCTATTCGTGATAATCGTTTCCTCCGGTTCTGAGCTCCAATCGCAGAACCGGCAATCTGGATGGCCGGTTCCAGTAAATCGGGTGATGTCGCTGATCCACACGTGCTCGCGTCAAACGGCGCCCCGTTGCTTCCTCGACTTTTTTTTTCGTTTCTCCTTTGTCAACCAAAGTCCCGCGCAGAAGGCGAACCAGTTCTGGCAACGTCTTTTCGCAGCTATTCTCCGCAGTACCCAGCGTAATATCTCTGTACCCATAGGAAAGACGACATCCCTCAGGGATCAAAGTTGTAGGGAGCCTTTGGTGATCGGGAGTCTCGAAGGTTGCCACATAGCCTTTCGTTTGAACGAGAACCACCCTTTTGTCAACCCCATCTTCCATTTTGAAGAAGAACGTGACACCCGAGCTGTAGACCCAAACCTCCAGCTTCCTGTTCCTTCAGCGTTGCCCATAGTGGGACCTGCTTTTGGAAAGCCCTGCCAGCTAGCGGTTCGTCTTTCAAGGAGGGGATCACGAGAAAGCCTAAATCGAATGAAGCTGCCACCCCAGAAACTTGCAACGGTAACCACTATTCTCTCCCTCCCTCCCTTAACGTAGCTTCCACCCTAATGTGCATGGCAAGCTGCTGGAGCCGAATACCGCATTAAGGACGTTAAATTAATTGTGACGCTATGCACTCGCTTTGGAAGACCTGCCAAGCTCTGGGTAGTACCGCCTGCTACTTCTCTACAATCGGGCATTATTGATCCGAACTTTCCTCAAAGCTGCACCTGCTCGAACCTCTTTTCGTGGTCGACCCTAGATTTTTACTGATCAAGGCCCGAATCGTTCGCCGTCAATATTCTGGTGAATAGGGATCATCCGTTAGGTTAGCAGTATGCTAGGTACCTAGATGGAGTGATGATAAATTGTGATAACGGTTTATTAGAGTTCTAGGACTAGTTTTTTCCTGACAATTGGATAATACATAAATATATACATAGAGGGATGATAGCCAAGATGGTGATGGTATTCATTGGGATAGGAGGTTAAGCAGTCGATCCAGTTATCGACTGATAGACCGGATATTGGCTAGATATTGATCATCGTGGCAAGATGTTACGGATAGTAGTGTTGTTTCCGGTCATCGTATGACCCAATGATGGCTGATCCTAGACCCAGATCCAAAATGTTCAGTTAGGCATGAAGACCAACCCTGGTAATTAGAAAGTTGGAGGTTCTTTCCAACTTCCCTAGTTTGCTGGGCAGTTAGGATCAGGACTTGTTCGGATGGCGGCAACGGTCACCAAAGGATTTGCTACGCTTTTGAAAGGTACTAAAGCTTTTTTGGGTTCCACTTCAAACGACTGATCATCTTGGTTGCCTGTGCCAGGTGTAGCAGAGATTTGGTGGACTAGGCTATACCATAAATTGACATAGTCGTTGCTTCTCTGTTGCTCCTCTCTTCAAATATCCTTGAGGAACCTTCCCAAGCTAGAAAACTCGAAATGAAGGTGCAAGCGGTTGGAAATCGATCCTACCTTTTACAAGGTTTATCGTTTACTTGACACGTGTCTTTTTCGATCGTCGTATTTTTTTTTATCTTGCCAGCGATGATGCAGGTTCTTTAGTTCTACCTGAAGGAACCAGGCAAGCTTGGTTGGAGATAAGCATACGGATATTCATCCGGTAGTCACCAAGATCGATCAGGCTTCAACGAAATAAAAGGAATAATAAATAAACAAATGAAAGAAACTGCCGAAACTCTTGGAATCCCGTTCACCATTTCGCGTCCAATGTTGTCCATCATTCCGAACGTCGGGAATGAAAATAAAGCTTCGCGACGATGTGTTTACAGATATGCGGGGAATTCTTTTTTATTCTTCTTACGCTCCCTCCGTCTGCTCTTCCGAGCGCGATTAAACTCTTCCGGGACAGACACCCTAGGGGAAATCGGAATGTTTCCAGTCGATTTGAAAATACCCACCCAGACGCTTCGAGAGATATGAAAATTTTTCGTAAAAATAAATACTTCGTTGTTAAAATGATTTTCAACATTTCTGCTACATTCGCCGGTGAAATATTCTGACTTTTTCGAGAACCCAAAAAAAAATCGTCCCACGATTAAATCGAAGAAGACTTTTGTGGGTCCCCCTTATTTTCTTCTTTGATGACGTCAAAACAGAGTCACGGTTGGTGACCGCGAATCGGAGCCCCAGTAATTCGCATTCAAAGGGACCAATTTCTCGAGGTTCTTTCAACCCAAATTTCTCAATAAACGTGAAAGTGACGTATTCTTTATTTTCTCCTCTTCTTTTTTTCCCATTTTAAGGACATTCCGGTTCCTTTCATTGCTTGCAAAGAAGAGAGGGTCTTTTCCTCCTTTCTTCGAAGGATTTTACCACCCTCAACGGTTTTCAGAATACTTTTCGATCCTTCACCTTCCCCTCCCTCTCCTTTATACTTCCCCTTGCGCACCTAATTCGACACTTCTGTATTTCCCTTTTTTGTCCCTGCACCCCTCAGCTTACGCTCCTTCGGGAAAATATTCACGTCTGGACGGACCACGTGACTCATGTAGGGACTTTGCTACGGTCATTTCCTGGCCTTTGTGAATCTTCGATTCCGTGACGTTTTTTTTAACTTGAGTTTGCAAACATTGGTCTTACTCATAGCAATAATTCTTTCCTGTCCAGCTTTTCCGCTAACGAAAGTTCAGATTCTAGTTTGGTAATAATTGTTGCGATAACAATCGTAAAGCCATCAACAACGACAATTAAAAATAATAATAAAATCAAAATTATGATATATTACATAATATTAAGATATATTATTATTCGTATTATCATTTTGTTCTTATAACAAGAACAGTTATTTGTTACCAATGCTATTATTGTAACTAAAAAATGTTTGTAATAATAATTATTTTTGTAACAAATATTATATTTGTTTGGGTTTATATTTGAAAAAATAAAAAAATTATAATAATCAATTACTACATTAATTATCATTACACGAAAAATTCTAAACATGAATTTAGATTATTTTGCTATTTGTACGAAGAATTATCGTGTACTTTTGACAAATCGAATAACAAATGTGAAAACATGTACTTCGGGAGATAAAAATATTGAAATCTGAAAACTGAGGGGAAGAAAGAAAATAATCGAAATTGTGAACGAAAGAAAAAAAAAAAGATAAAATATACGAATCGCCAGGACGTGAGTTTTTATCTCAGCGAGCGTGCGCTACCCTCTCTGTATTTTTAAAAGTGTTGGAGGACAGCTGAAAAAAATGGGTGGTCTTCCATATACGCTTCGCAAGCGGCGGTACTCTACGGGACGGAAGAGAAAAAAGAAACGTATAGAAGAACGAGAAAGAGGAGACGGGGAGATGCGAATTGAGTGGATGATCGGTCTGCGAGGGTCCTAGATGTTTGCCAGGACAATCGGGGCTCGAGGGACAAGTCACGAGTCCCAGGTAACACGATACAAAGGAGAAGGATTCCTTCGTCAGTGAGATAGGTACAAAATAATAATAATATAAATAAATACAAAATAAATAATGCGAAATGATAATTAAAACTACTAAATAATAAATAATAGTTAACAAATAAAAAATAATAGAAAATACCTAATAATTATTAATAAATAAGGCAAGATAATAATCATATAAAATGAGGAAGATAATACTTTGAAGATACCACTAAAAAAGTCGCAAAAATTCTCAAATTTTAAAACCAATAGTTCTCGATAGAATAATAATACATAAATTATTTATGAATTTTTCAATGAATAAATCGACCCAAACAAACCTAAACACAAAAAAAGTCGAACCAATTCGTGATAATTTAATATATTTTTTTTTTCATTCATTTTATTTATTTAGTAGTCGACTAATTTAATAAAATTATTTATCTTTATAGAGCGTATATTGAATTAATAAAGTTTTAATTGTTTTATCATTGTTCAATGATTTTTATTTTATTTGGAGCGTGAAATTTCAAAAATCGGTCGTCCAACTTTGGAATTCCTCCAAAAATCGGAAAATCAAGGAACCTGCACGATTCAAACGCCATTTTCAATGAAAAGTGATCACAAAGAGATAATGAAAAAGCCCACGGTGGAATTCCAAATTTCAAGGCGGAAAAGTAAACGACCCAATCAAGAAACCTTTTTTGACAAAAAGCAAAAAAAAAATAGTTTTCGAATATTTCAATATTCCATGAAACTGCATTCCCATGTAATTTGATCGCCTGAATACGAATTCACCGTTGGATCCGCTCGAAATCCTTTATTTCTATGAGAAAACGATCGAATAAAATACGGAGACATTTTCGACGTATTAGGAGATTTTTATAATGTTATAACGAAGTAAAAGAAGTTCTTTCAAAATAAAACGATCGGTCGACCATCCGTAATGTCCATATCCAGTTGGTAAAGCGTTTAAGAAATGAATAAAAATGAAAAGAAGCTTTTTTCCGTGGTCTCGAGTGTGAGAGTCGCGTGAGACTTCAACCTCCGCGAGTGAGAATCGAAACGGCGTATTTAAGCGTCGTGGGCCCCTCGGATCTCTAAAACTGCTGTGGTATAATAAAGTCGTAGACTACGTTTTTGTTGGCTCATAAATTTGACAAAATATTGTATACGGGAGAACGCGCGCCGCTGGTCGTCGAGTATCGAGCAATTGACGTTGCACAAGCTCTTTTATACAGAGCGATTCAAAAGTAGACGAAGGGCTTCGAAAACAATTTCAAGATTTTATGAATATTTTTCGATGCGTTTTTTTTTTAAATTTATTGTTGTATAATATTTGGTGAATTTTTAATCAATGATTTAATGCCATTTCATACAATTTATTAAAAAATATCTTTATATTTTTCGAAATGACACCCTCGAAAAATGTTTGTTTGTATCAAAATATTAATTATTTTCAATGAGGTTCAAGATGAAATGCAAATCAATTCTTTCGGATTTCTTCTTCGATCGATGAAACTTCTTGCAAAGAATTTTTTTTTGGTCGAGCAAATATAATGCCCGACGCGAAAGAGAAAACCTCGAATAATCTTTTCCAAGTTCACGGAAAAAAGAAATTATATTCCATCAATTTTGATGTAGACGTGAAAAAATTTCTAAAAATATGGGAAATCATTTTCTCCCATAAACTTCTCTGTAAGCAAATAAAATTTTTTCTTTGGGTATAGATTTTCGGGAGATAAAAAAATTAGTTGAAGGAATTTGTAGTCGAGGTTAAAAAAGAAAAAGAACACATTTTCGACTGAAAAAAAGATTATAGAGGAAGCAAAGAAAGAGATGTGTAAAACATTACGAAATTCGGAGATTTTGGACTCGATCGTGGAATTACGAGAGTTTTCGCTAATTTTGAATCGCCCTGTAGAAATATCTATAAAAGTTGTATAATGCGTGAGTACACGGCGGGCGGTGCGTCCCGTGTAATGAACGTGAAAATTTATCGACTTGTCTCTCGGACGTGGCTCGTAGAATTGCGGGAGCCCCGGAGTCAAATCGAACCGCATAATAAGACACATGTACCACGGAAATTTCCCCCCCTATTTTTTCTTCTCTTTCATCTCCATTTTTTTCTTGTTTCCTCACGCGTTTCGTTACCGGCTTTTCACTCGGCTCGATTGGCAAATTGAATATTTTCAACTCGGGAAAACCCGACTTCGTGTATCTCACTCGGAAATGATCTTTCAGGAAAAGAAGAAAAACAGGATAAGGAGTACTGAAAATACTGCCTTTGCCAATATTACCGCTTATTTACATCACGCTCAGGCCCATAAATATCGCGCCTAATTACCCGTGACGATTATTCGCGAAGCAACAAATAAACAGAAAGAAATTCGCGTTCGCTAATTCGAAGCTTAAATGAATAATCCATTAATTACATCAAAATAACAAATTGATAATAAATAATAATTGTAACGTGAAATTCAATAAAAAAAACCGCAAAGAAAATCCTAAAACCTCGAAAAATTTTATCCAAAAAGAAAATCAAGTAATTTTTCTTTCGAATAAATTGATAAGAAATAAAAGAAATCGATAATAGTGCTAATAAATAATAAAATAATCATTAATAAAATAAATAATAAAATACTAATAATTAATAAATAATTAAGTTAATAACGACTAGGAATAATAATAAATCGTAATCAAAATATCGAATTCAAATAGAAATTAATTTGATAATTCCAATAAAAATTACAAACAAAATGCCTGTTTCAAACATTTTCGAAACATTTTTCTGAACATATTTTACAAAAACGAAACAACACTAAACTAAACATCAAGTTGTTCCGGAATAATTTCTAAAAGTGGTAAAATATATTTTTGTAAAATCCCCAAATGTATCGAATTTGTTTTCAAGCGGAAGTGTTCGTTTAGGTTAAAGTCTGTTTAATTTTTGAGTAATCCTTTTGCCCTTCTCTCCCTCTCTCTCTCTCTCTGTGCGTTTCGTAGGTAAACATAATTGTGTCGAGCTATATTCCAAATGCACAGGGCCTAATTGGTGACACAGATGGTTCACGTGGTCTCTTCCGTCGACGTTTCGGGATTAAGCCCATACCAGACCATCGCGTGGTCTTGAGCATACGAGGACGTTACGACGCCACTTCAGCTGCGACCCGTCAACTTGATCGAAACAATCCGACGTCGTACGTCACTCACGTCGATTTCTCTGGCTACGCTCCACCCCCCTTCCCGTCTCTCTCTCGCTTTCTTTCTCTTGCTTTTTGCCCCTCGCATCGTAACACGAGACCTCGAGTATAAATGGAGAAGAAAGTCTCGCTAATTGCCCTCGTTTGAAATTTTCACGCTTTTATTCTTGTCACCGGGGTACCCTTTAGGGAGAAAAAAATACTCGAGGACTCTTAAAATCGAAGTAATTTTATCTTACTTTTACCGCAACGAGTCGATCATGAATTTTTTCGCGTGAAAAGAAGAGCCATTGTTATTAAAATTTTTATTAAAATCATTGTTAAATCAAAATAAAATTATTATTAAGAACTTTATAGTTATTGAAGTAATAATATATTGTAAATAAAAATTATGATTTGAATTCGTTATTTATTAAATTATACAAATTTTAATATGGATCTTTGAATTATTATTTATTTTGTTATAAATTTATGTTAAAACGAGTAGCTTTCATTCGCGTTCAACTCGACATTTTTGTCGAAATACTTTCCAACCCTTAAGGGAAGATTCGTCCATCAATGCTGAAGAGACTGACGCTCGATTTTTGATTAAAAACTTAATCGACGATAAGAAAATCGATTTCGAAAATTTGTGAGATTAGGTCGATTTTTTCTACATCGTTAATAAACCCGAAAAGGAAGATTTCCCACGCAGTGGACTTTCGTGACGTAATACTCTTGTGTTTAGGTACAAAGAGTACGTGCATCTCGGGAAGGCTCTTAAGGTGTTGGGGGTCGAGTCCGAAAGATAGCTTGGGTTGTCGAGTGCCGGGGCATCAAGTGCCCCTCATCTATAGAAGCCCCGGCTTTCCCCATGAATTATTCAACGTATTATTCCAATGTATACACGCGCACGATCGTGAGTGTGTATTATTTTAATTCTTGTCCGCGCGCCCCTTTTACATTTTCATATTCAAATTTTTCATCGAAAGAATGAGACTTCGTAATATCGAGTGTGAATATACAAAAATATATGTTTTTATTTTCATTTCTCTTTTCGACGTTTTGGATCTTCGCTCCTCTCGATCATTCGAGATTAAGTAAACGTTTGAATTATACGTGTGCACTCTTCCATTCAATCGTCAAATACAATGCGATTCAGCTTTCACGATTATGGTTATGTTTGCGTCCGTTCTTTTGAACATATGCTTCAATTCCATTATTTTTCGATTTTATCATTTCTATTGTATTGCTATTATTATTTTTATGATTTCAAAATTTATTGTTTTCCTATCATCTAATTATTTATTATTAATTCTAATTATTTCAAATTATTATTTTTTATTTTCAACTATCTATATCAGCAGTTTATGATAACAATGAACAAAAGTCAGAATTGTCAATCGCAGTTAACAAAAAAAATGATATATTGTCGTAATGGCCTAAATAATAATTAAATAATTATACATTGTTATTATTCAATAATTATTTTCTGTTATTATCGTTATTAATATTATTATTATTATTATTATTTATAGAATCATTTATTATTATTAAAGAAAAATTAGTATTAAGAGTTCGTTTAACTTTTTTTTTTATTTCCCTTAGCCAACAAAAAGAAAATGTACCAAAAAAATGTTCCATGAATAATCGATTCGCGATACGTAAAGAACAGCGCTCGAAATTTACGAGCCAGGAAAGATACGAAAAAAAATATATATATGGCCGCGTCAAAACCCGGGACGAATTAACGATGTTATTGTTCGTGAAAATAGGATTACTATGTACATACCCATATACATATATACATACATACATATATATATATCTCTTTTTGACATTATTTATTTAACGGGTTCGATAACAAGAAATTCGGGTGGCACATTATTTTGCTAATATCTCGCGTTGTTTGGACAGGCCTGTGGCCGATGGGTGGATGCTGAGGAGATGAAGGGTGGGCGGGGGTGGGGGTCGACCTCGAGAGATCTCGAGACGAGGAAGAAAGCGGCGAAGCGTCAAGAAATTTTTCGATCGTCCATTGACTTTGTGTACATATGCGCATACACGTATAGGTTTCTACTCGCCGGGCACCGCACTGTGATATACTGCCAGACTTCTATCCCCTACGCTTCTAAACCCCTCCCCCCCCCCCCCAACGTCGCCTCGTCGTCGCAGCATCCGTAAGACGACAGTTATATCGCTCTTGTCCTGCTTGCCAGATATCTCGTGCTCACCACGCAAATGTCGTCTTAAAGAGAGAGAAAGAGAGAGAGGGGGGTTAGGGAGGGGAGAAAGAACGAAACGATAAAATACATTTTGCTCGGTAACACGAAACGGTATATCTTTCGTTTCCTCGGTAAGATATCGAGAATTTCATCGTGTTGGTCTGTTCCAGCTTGGGTCTGTTATTTCGTTCGTCCCACGCCTTTTCGTGGGACAAACGGAGCAACAGAACGCCCTCTGTCGACCGTTCTTTCATTCGGCTCCAATTCCCGCTGGGCCACCATTTTTTTTGCCAATTTTTTCGATCATTCTCGTTGCTGACCTTTTTTCAGCTTGCACACCTATTTTCTGTCATTCAACGTTCTCGTTCATTCATACGTGTTTGAAACGCTTTTCACTCATGTTTCGTTCTATGATTGTTGCTTTTGTAATTTTTTTAATTGATTTTCCGTATTTTTTGGTTTTCGGTGCTCTCCTACATGCAGTTATGCCATTTTTTTATTTTTTTTTTCATTTATAGTTTTCTAATTTCTTTTCTCTTTTGACTTAAAAAAAAAACGGTCGAATCCCCACTCTGCTGTTTTACTGGAGGGGGTAAATTTCCTCCACTGCTCGGGATTTGGAGTGGGGGAAGGCTTCTCTCACAACTCGAAGATTCGATGAGCTTTGAGGTTAGTCGCGTTACGCTTCTAGCATTGGCGGTTACCTTGTGCGCTGCTAGACTTTGCTTCTTCCTTTTTCTTTCGCTTTCTTTCTCTCTCGTTCTTTCCCTCCCCTTTCTTTCTCGCTCCCCGTGATATTCCCTCGGAAACCCGGGCTCGTCCAAGGCGTGAGGTGGAAAGGATCGATTAAATATATTCCCGGCGAGGTAACACGAGACGCGAATAAACTGTTACGCGATACCGCTCGCGCCTTGTGTCGTTCGTGCAGCCACGGAACGAGCTTCTCTTTTTATCTCCCTCTCTCTCTCTCTCTTTCCTCTTTCGTCACGTTTTTTCTTTTATTTAACGC